>UELV01181916.1:5154-31325 GCA_900490015.1 Megastigmus stigmatizans
TTATCTATCTCGTACCGTCTCGATTCCTCCTCCTTTTATTCCTCTTCTCATTCCATTAAGATCACGGCTGCACAGTTAATTTTGGGAAGTGAAATTGAAATAAACTCTGTTGTCATTCTGACGTCCAATTTAATGCAATGAACATTCAAAATTTATGTTCAAAGCTTTCTAATGAATAGCCACGTATTTTCCGAAAATTCCCTCATTAGGTCAGTAATATTAAAAATAAATATGTAACTTATCCAAGATCGCAGCGATTCATAAATTCACTTTTTTCCCCGAAATTCCACTCAAAGTAAATCATTTTTAATTTTATTTCAACCAAGATAATGGCTTAAATTGGAAAAAATGGGTGCCTCGTATGAAAAATGTACATCCACTCAGTTTTCACAGCAATGATAAAATCTCTTACCTATCTACAGAGCAATTATACCCACACGTGGACTCTAAAATTTATTGTACGAGTGAATTTAATTTCGCACTATCAAGTCCAGATTTTTCTACAAAAAGTAAAAACGAAACAAGGGAGAAAAAGAAGTATTATACGGCGAGAGCAATATTAGGTCGGTTAGAACGGGCCACGCGTAAAAGTCCTTGGAGCACTAGGATTGCTCTCCTGTGATGAGTGCAGGGTGTTCCCTTTATTCCCTTTGAGCTCAGCGCGAGCTGCTTCGCTCTTTTCTTTTTCTTCGTTCTCTCTCTTTTTTTCTCTCTCTCTCCCTCTACGGCCATTGTTGTATTAGCTCATTGTCTGCCATTTTACACTAGCGAATTTCATGTCATTCTTACTTTCTTATTTATCACCCTTGCTTTCTAGGGACTACGACAATACCACCCAGACCTGACCTTTGTTACTTTAGTATCGTCCAATGAATTCGACTGTTTATACAAGAAAAAATATATATTTCCTTAGAGAATTGAATTCCCGTGTGCTTGAAATTCGCTAACAATTACGTTATCAATTATGTTTTAGTCATTCAGAGACTTTTTATTGGATTTAAATTAATATTGGTTTTCGAATATTGTCCTACACCTTATTTATTTGGAACTAATTAGTATGTTATGAAATATATAATTATATTGAAATAATTAAATATCTCATTTGACCCCAATATATATTCTGTTTACCGATATACTCAATGAAACATATTAAATTTAAGGCTAAAGCATTTCTAAATTTGAATGATTAACGATTAAATTTCATTATAACTATAAATATAAGATACAACGGTTTTTTGTGCCCTAATCAATATCAATTTAAAAAAAATACTTATAGAATAATCTAGTAGATCTATTAGATGTAAGATCGATCATGAGAAAAAACACTTTTCATAACTCTCGATTAAAAGATTTAATATGGAAGAAGAAAGTTAAAAAAAAATTCATATTCACATAAGACTCACTTCCATCTCATTTGATCAGAACAATGCAGTATATTCTCACAATTAAATAATTGCACTTTCAAATTAATATTTGTTCTTCACCACGTGTCGAACGAATCCACGAAAGAGTCGCTTCGCACAAGCAAATAATACGAGCAGTCGGAGAATGTCACGAGTCGTCAGCATAAGCACTTTTATTTTCTCTGCTTTGCCACGGGGATATAAGGCTGGAGTGGTGGGGAACTCCTTTGAAGTTGGCCATAAATCAGACAGGTCTCGCACGAAGGTCGACGCGTTGCGGGGCTCACTTTTCCATCGCCTACTACCCGACACCCACTTTTGCCGCGCGCGCGCGCGTCTACATTCATTTTCTAAACGACCCTTCCGTCAAATAAAGTCACCCACGTATGTGTGTGCGCACCTCTAGTGCCAATATCCGTGTACATGGATTCTTTTTTGAGCCACGTATACGCAATAGTTCGACGTTTGGAATATGTGGAGGAGTTTTGGAATTGATGTGGCTTTAGTTACGCGGTCTTTGTAAAGTGGGGTGTTGCAATGATTGGCAGTTACACGCTTTCGAATTTTCGTTTCGAGTAAGGTTAATTTAGCAGCGATTTACAAGGGTGTTAATCACAATTCTGAATAGTTTCTAGTTTGCTGTTACTAGGAAGTATTCACGTCAGGAATTTGACAATGGATAGTATTTCTATCGATAGCGTAGATAGAAAAGTTTCTACGGTATACGATTAAAATCGTTATAAAGCGTGTATAGAATATTTGACGATTGTTCTTGTTTGCGTAATCCTGCAATGATAAATTAGCTGAATTTCTCGAATTCAGTAAATTTGTGTGATAACGCGTATCTCGTTAGATTATGTCATTTCCTTAACGACCTTCATTTGTTGCACACATCTGAACAAAAATTTTCAAAATGCTACCTAATTTAAAGAAAGTTACTTCATTAATATAAAAACGCACTCACACAAAAGTTGGAATTACCGCAATCAATGTACATACTAAACTAACTGGACCGATGTTCAAGTCTACACGCGTCGTTGAAACAATCAAGAATAAAAAATGCGGAACAGCGCAGTATTTTTCGTCACAACACAAACAATATTTAATCAACGTCCCGTCATCGTCGCGCATATTTCTCCTCTTGCCCTTGTTTTGTTGTTTTTTTCCTCTCTCTCTCTCTCTCTCTCTCTTGGCACAGCTCCCCTATATAGATGACGACGACACGTGCGTGCGCGCGAGCGTAGCTCGCATATACAAATCTCCCACGTTTATCATGGGAGGCGAGAGAGCAGCGGAGTTTCGAGCTCAATAAGTTAAATCTCGTCGACAGTCGTATGCATGTGCGCGGCAACCGTAGAGTCGCGACACGGTTTTCAAATAATAGAGTGAAAAATGTTAAATCTATGGATACGAGCTTTTCTATAAAACGATTCTGCGGTCTCGTAGCCGATTTCTTCGTCGCCTCCATATAGCTTTTTCAGTGTAATGCGAACATTTGTTATGAAAAGCCAGCAAAGTGCGCGAGTTGCGTTTATTTTTAAAGTTATTGATGAAGTCATTCTTTTGCTGTATTGTTTCCTTAGAGAGGAAGTATTGTATCGGTGAGAAATTTTTTTTTCCAAAAATGCATAAAAAGATTTTTTAAGACTTTTGGAACAAAAATTTAGTAATTTGGAGAAAAATTTTTGTCGTCTCTGTGTGTGTGTATGTATGTATATGTGTTTAAGTATTTGTTTTAATACGGTATTTTCGTTGCATGAAGTTGGAAAAAAAAAATTTTAGGAATCATTGATTCTTTTGTTTTATTTAGAAGTTTACTTTTTGATTTTTAGTTTTTTAACTTTTTTGTTAAGGGAAGTAATTTTTAATAAACTCATAATATGCGTTAAAAAGAGCATTAAATTACAATTACCTACAATTTAAAGTTTTATTTTTTTAAATTCCTTGCGTCGTGCTGTTGTTATTTCGAAAAATGTCAATTTTTTAAAAATATGGCTATAACATTAGAATTTCTTTATTAATCATTATGAAATTTAATTAGACTCGGAATAAATAAATTGAAAATAGTTGAAAAAACAGACGACACGGGAAGTCGGTAGTATGAGCTCATTATGAGCGAGACGCATGCTTCTATAGGCTCGTCCTTATGCAATTGTAGATTTCTGTTGTATCGGCTTTCAACTATTTTCAAGTATTATAATTTATTCCGAGTCTAATTTTTCGTTTAATTTTTTATTTGCATCGTAATAGAAATGTATTATAGCTTAAAATATTCTTTGTAGTGGTGGGATAGTCCCTCTGCTAAGTTTTTTGAACGTATGTGCATGAATTTTATTCACATTGTGAAATGCGTGTTGAGTGTCTGTACCTAACCCTATTGACTAACATTTATTGAAAATGCTACAATTATATATTCTTACAAATGCCCCGAAAAGCACGAGGAACGAGTCCTAACGCGCGGTCGAGCTACGATCCGGCAACGCTTATACAAATATATATATATAGCCTACAGCGCGTATACACAGATATTGAAGCCGTATACCAATATACATATGTATATATGAAGTCATTGGCGAAAAAATCGGATGCTCGCAATCTCGACTTAGGACACACGCTTAATAATTGCATTTACACTGCAACCAAACATATAAACATATACATACTATTTCATTGCCGTGAAAAGAAATTCTCAAAAAGAGGGAGGGGAAGAATTTTGAAATTTTGCTCCTATCTCGAAAACAAAGCGAGATATGGCAAAACGGACAGAATTTTGGGTGTGTACCGATAGGGGGGACTTGCTCAGCGAGACCTATCGACTGGTGGATGAAAAAGAAATTTTAAAAAGGGGGGGGGAGGGAATTGGAAATTTTACTCCTAACTCGAAAACGAAGCGAGATACGGCAAAACGGACAAAATTTTGGGGCCTTCGTAGATTTGGGCGCCCCCTAATCTAGAATCCCCCCAGAGTCGCCCTGTTCCAAAACCTTCATGGCCTGGAATACCCTCTGGTCCAGGAGCGCCCTTGTCCAGAATCTCCCCAGCTTACCTACTTAAAGGTGAATGTTCATTGTTGACATTTTAATGTACTTAATCTTCTAGGTATTTAAATTCATAATAATTATTAATTAGACTATAAACATTTATTGCTGGTTTTTTCACATCCTAATCGTATCTAACCAAAATTTTTTGGTTTTTATGACTTCTATTCAACAAATATGCAAATTCAAGATTATTTTCGATTTAAATCTAAATTGTAATTCAAAATTAAATTTTATAATACATTCATAAAGTAAGCATTCTCAGCGCTAATAAACTCGAAGCGTCAATACATTTTCCCTTTTTTATCCGCTTTATAGAGGTTCGTATAGTCCTGTCAAACTTAGTCATATATCCAATCGTTCTTTTGACTGGGAAACTATACTTCTTGCCCACACGCATCGCAATATTTGCGCACTGTGGATAAAATCGTTCTATCTCATACTCGTTCGTCTCAATTGCGAGTCTGGCTGGGGAAGTTTCTCGACGTGCGCCTGACTAACCGCAAGCAACTGAGCGCGAGAGTTCGCTTCTGAGAGAATGAAGTACCAGAGAGGAATAGGAGACACGAGAAGAGGATAAACAAAAGGATGGGCGTATGAATTCGTATACGAAGCCGACGTTTTAATATACCGCCGCTGAAGCGATTTTCCAGTTTCGCGTTATGCGCTTTTCTATATTTGCTCCGGATACGAGACAATTTAAATTACACGTGGAATGACAAAGTTGTAAAGCGTGTACTGGAAAAACAAATATATTGCAGAGCGACATTTCAGCTTGCGAGACAAGGTCAAACAACCAAAAAATTAAAGCCGACAATATCATGGGTAGAAAAACGGTGCATTTTTTCACGAGCGTTGAACACTGTTTCCGCCACTATTCGTACAAGAAAAAACTCATATGCAGAAATTCCAATTCGTGTCTCGCTTTCGAGAAAGAAAATCGCTCGCTTTCCATCATAGTATATACATAGAGTCACGTGCGGTGGGTGTAAAAAACTATACAACTCGATAAATCGGCAAAGCTTTCCGCGAAAACGCACTTTTCTCATGGGTTGCCTTTTCCCTAGAAATCCATAAAAAAGAAGAGAGTGAAAGAGAGAAATAGAGAGGGAGAGAGAGAGAGAGAGAAGGCAGCAAAAAATAAATGACAAAAAAAGGGGATGCGAAATATCGCCGCGAAGCGGAAGTCGATTGCATCGGCAGCTTCAACGCTGGCCCATACGTCGTTTATGACTGTCGAACCTCACTCAGTCCTCGACTACATAAAGTCGCTCCGCTGCTAAATCTCTCGAGTAACTCATTCTCTCTCTTTCTCGCGTTCCAGTGTGTGTATGTATATTCCCTTACATTTTCCGTGCTGCGGCCAACCTAAAAATATACAGACTCTTATGCGATTTAGTCGGAATCCTTTTCTCTCTCTCTCTCTCTCTCTCTCTTTAGACAGCGAGGCTTTCGTGTATATACATAACAGGAGCTGCTTCGGTATAACGTCCGTAGTCCCGTGTATATACGCAGGGAATATAAGTTTTCGTCATACGCGAGAGAGAGAGAGAGAGAGAGAGAGAGAGAGAGAGAGAGAGAGAGAGAGAGAGAGAGAGAGAGATGGAGCCAAGGCTACAAGGCGACAAGGCAATAAAATATCGTCGGTCCGTTTGCACGCGTCGTCGGTGTGACCTAAATCCCTTCTGCTTCCGTTCTCTGTCTCACTCTGTACTGACTTTTCGCCAGGGGACTTTGCCGTGCTCTGTAAATGATAAATTGTAAATGAATTTCTGGTCACCGTCATAATTTATTTGATTTGATTTTACACAACATTTGTTTTTATGTGTTTTACCGAAATTCAAAATTACTATATTCTGAGCTTCTAATAGTGCTTACCAGAATAGGGTTGTATTACAAGTTTTACCATTGGTACGTTCAGGGAGAACCTTATATAGAATTGTCTATGAGGAGTCGTCGACTCAGTTAAAAAATATTCTATCTCAAGTTTTCCAGTCAAAATGGTTCAAGTTTTTAGCAATAACGAACAGGTCACATTATTAAATGAAAATAATTACACTAACCATGACAATGAGTAATAACTAATAGATCAAAAAATTAACGAGCTTCTTGTCAGAATTATTTTGAAGGTTAATAAGCAGTTTTTACAGAAAATAATTTCAGTAAAAATGTTTTGGTTATCATTTGTACAGAGAAGGAATAAACTTTTTTAAATCAAAAACGAATTCTGCGATTTGTACATATACATATTTCAAAATTCTTTTTACCTTTATTTCGAATTGATTGCGGTTATTCATCGTTATGTAGAGTTCTTTCTGTTTTCCTTTTTTTTTTTATTCGATTTTATTTATTTTGCTCCATTTTTAAACTTTTCAATGTTTATTTGTGGTATTGTGCCAGCTATGAATTAACCACAATTTGTTTTAAGCTTTTAAAGTGAGATATTCATTCTATAAAACGGACCAATTCATCGGTTATCAAGATATGATTGCACAATTGATGCGTTTTTAAATCGACAAATTTACTTGAAATTGTTATGGACTTACCAGATGATTTTCATGCCTCTATCACTCTGTACTGCAACCAAATCATTTTAAAGCATATCGCTTTTATATAAAGTAAAAATATCGTTACGATAACCATCAATAATTCAAGATATTCAGGATATAAGCGCAAACTGTGCATTATAGTTTATTCGTATTCAGAATTCCCAAAATAAATTTGAGCTATTTTCCAAAATAACATGCGCGAAATAGAAAACGTAGTAGCAGCAAGAGGAACTAAATTCGGCCGAGACAGGGGTTTATGTACCTTGGTGGGGCGCGCAGGAAGCTATAATTCGTCATTTCCGCTAAAATTTTCCAACTAGATGATATTACAAAGGGCGTGGCAAGAGATAAACACGATTTGCGCGAATACGCGTGAAATTTCACCTCGTTTATGGTAATTGCGTCTGTGTACGTATATATATATATATATATGCATATGTGTGTATATATACGCCCTGCATCGGCGAGTATAGTGTACTTTTGAAATTCGTGTGCACGCACGTTAGGTATACGCCCAAGGACGCTATACGATGGCCGCATAAAACTGTATCATAATTATGGATGATGGCGGAATTTATTATGGGATTTAGTGTGCGCTCGCTTATTCCATATTTCTTTTACAGTATTGACTGATTATTTTATGAGAATTGTTGGTTCTTTGAAAAAACGTTAAAATCAATCATTTTTAGAGTAGTTTACAATTAAACTAATTTTTTTAATATTAAACTTGTTACAACAACATGTTGCAATTATAGTTTTGTGCGATTAATTTCACATTAAATGCATTTATGTTTAATGATTAAAGATAAAATTATTAATACTTTATGATCATTATTTATTATTATATGATAATTTATTACAACTGTATTAAAATGAAGGAGATTAATACAGTCGTTAAAAAGGTCATTTGTAATATACCAGCAAATTATATGTATCTGTTTTCATCAGAATGTAAAATAATGAAATTCTCGTATGCACCATTTATCAAGTGAAAAAAATTTTTAAATATAATTATAGCCTAACAGATAAACAATGTGTGCATTTTACAACCTTATAGTGTTAAAGGATAAATATAAGTTCAAGTCCTTTCGTACAATTTCTTAGGAATATAATAATCAATTTCTTAAAATATATATATATATATATATATAGTTTGGATGAAAATACAGTGTTATTTGTCAACCCTTTACAACGCGTAAAAAGCAAAGCTTACTTGATGTATAAAATCGATTCAGCTACTCGTAGTACAGTACATTACACGCGTATGTACACACGGCCTGAGAAGAGGTGCACATAACGTAAATTAAAGCATTATTACATTTATTGCAAGAAACACAAAATTTTCGAGAGAAACAGCGATGCTTTTATGTTAATTTTAAGCTCTAGTATAGACTCAAAATATTCCACGTAGATTTGGCGAGCTATTTGCATATACAATGAGCCGAGTTTATGATCCTCATTGGTCATTAGGTTTCAGATTAAATGTTGGACCATATTGTTCTTTGTTATTTAGGCCTCCCCTATGTGTGCTTAGTTTTACCATTCGTTTATTATGTCACGAAGTGTGACGTCGCACTTTCCAGTTAGTTAAATACCGATATTGGATCTTTTTTTTCCAAAAATTATCTCTTTTGAATCAATATTAATATAAAATTTAA
This sequence comes from Megastigmus stigmatizans, assembly GCA_900490015.1. NCBI lineage: Eukaryota > Metazoa > Arthropoda > Insecta > Hymenoptera > Megastigmidae > Megastigmus > Megastigmus stigmatizans. The sequence goes on from UELV01181916.1 coordinate 13,803, forward strand.
TGTATACGTATTTGCGACAAACAAACTAACTGACTTTTTCAAATGTTGGAGTAAAATTTTTTCGTACAGTATGCACGAGTGCAAGTTTGGAAAATGAATGAGGACCTTGCCGAGCATGGAATCAATTAAATTGTTTAGGGTGAACGTACAAAACCTATACCATTACTGAGAGCATTACAAAATCCTATTTAATCGATGTCCAAAGTTAAAAGAAATTATTAAAATATTCATGTTTTGCAGCATTCATCTATTTCTGTTTCTATGTATTAATCGGGCTCACTTTTTTTTTTTTTTTTGGATAATCTGTAAGGTTTTTATTCTAAGTGATGGTATAAGTTTATCTTGCAATTTTAACGGGAGCCAGTTCTGGGGTCCTCCTTTTATCAGCCTAAAGCCTACGAAAAATTAAACAAAAAACAATTTTTAGACGGTATATACCAAAAGAAACCATTATAGAATAAGCAAAGAAAAAGTTATAAGCATCGCTAATGCGAATCGGTTTATGAAAAAGAGATTCATGCCTTCCCTTGATAAATCTCATTAAAGCAAAACAAAAAAGAAAAGTAGAAAGAAACAGTCGGCTCACTTTCTTTTCATCCCGCTTACATCATTGGGATTCATGATATGCGGGTACGCGCGGCGTCTCTCTCTCTCTCTCTCTCTCTCTCTCTCTCTCTCTACCAGTTCGTTTGCAAAACAACGAGCCCTCGCTCTTCGCGGCGGCGACTTTTATGAATGAGCGAATCTTCTCTCCATTCAAAGGGAAAGTCGAGATTACGAAAATTTTTTTACCACTACCTCTTCGTATAGCTCGCCGCGCTGAAGTTGTATCGAGCCTTTCGCTCCTACGCTTTCTTTTTGTTCGCCGAACGAACTTCGCAGATAAACTCGCTTATCCATGGCCTGGCTCTCTCCGCTTCTTATTCCTCTTGCCTTCTTTTCTGCGCGTTATCTGCGCCCGTAATATTATGCACACGCATCGTTCGCGGAACTCGCGCGTGTGTGTGTGTACCGCCCCCGCGCGTTTTCGATCCAACATTTCCCGAGTGATCTCCCCGTTGGAGATGTACTCTCCTTCGATCTCTTGGGTGTATTTCGACACAAAAGGATCCTTTGGAGAGTGTATACATGTACGAGGTGAGAATCGGATGTTCTTGATGTGCATCTGAATTCTGCGTGGGATATCCTTTCGATGGGAATCTATATTTTTATCACCTCGACGCTCAAGCCGACTTTGTATAAACTTCTTTTTTTTACTAGTTTACTCGAAGGATATACTTTGTACTAAGCGACATTTTATCAAGTTTTTACGTTTTAAATATCCCTGGTAGACATGGTAAGGAGTTTCTAGCCAGTTTTTAGCCATATTTTTAAAATATATTGAATTTTCACTATTATCTCTGGTTCTAGGGTCTACATAAAAGTTAGGCCCTATATAATTGAAAGCTAGTTCAAAAATGAACCATATAATGCGCCATGTAGAACATTTGAAAGTTTATTCTTTACTAAATAGTCACAAAACATTACCATTTTATTTGTGCGTCGACCAGTCAAACTCATCAATTTTCTACCAAGGATGAAAAAGAGAAAATTGTATAAGTGCGGATAAATAAGAAGACTGTGTAGGAATTAAACTTATTTTTGTATTTCTATTAAATATTGTTGAATAAATTATTTAATCAAATTCTTACGTACGGAGCTATGCCAATCTATACAGTAAATTTTACATTTACATTTATCAATCAGTTGCGTGTTTACAAATACAAAATCAATGAACTGAAAAATTAAATCCAATATCAATTTACTTATTTAATTTCAGTTCGAGGAATTCCAAACGTATACTAAGTATTGGTTTCATTTTCTCTTGTAAGTCAACCCTTCTAATTTCAAGCGGATGCACGTACACGTGTAATTCAATCAGCTTTCACACAACCTTGGCTAAACTGATTGGAACAGTCCAAAAGACTTTTGATGCAAGCGAATCTCACAATATATTTGCAGATTAACATGCTTCAGCATCCTCAGAGATAGGAACAATCTAACAAATTTGCCCATTGTTAAATTTCCCATTTAGTGTACAACCCTTTACACCAATTCCGAGCTCACGAAGTCACTGTGTATAAAGGTAGACGCTGAAAAGGTGGCTCGTGTAAATAGCAGTGATTAATCTCGAGGAATAGTCAAACATCTTCAGTCTAGGCTTGACTGGTAGAAGCTCGCGTTTACATCGCGGGACGGCAATAGCGGGGGATGGCTGCAGCAGCCGAGTTAACTGTTACGGGCGCGCGCGCTCTACACGTATATAAACGCGGGCGCAAGAGCCAGAGAGGCGATACCTACCAGCGCGTTTAATTGGCCATGATATGCGCGCATTCTCGTGGCTTAAGCAGCTGTATTCATGCACCGGCATTCGAAGGATCCGAAATCAAGGAGGCTGCTTGGAATTCGCCGACATCTCGGCATCGCCTCTACTACTACCTTGTGTGGTTCTCCATTTTCATTGCGAGATGACGAACTGCTGGCTGCGTTTTATACCTACCCTTAGAAGCGGAATAACTTGAATTAAATCAGAGGTTAATTGGCAAGTCTTTTCACTATTCGATAACAATATTACGTTTCGATCCTCTTCCTCTCTTATATGCTGCTCTGTTAACAAAGGCAGACGAGAAAATGCAGATTTATTCATCAACGAGTACAATTTTTTATGACTGTGCAATAAGCGTTGGACAGAGAAGTTGCTCTGTAATTATTCGTTACGTCTGTCCGCAGAGAGAGGGAGAACGAAGTGCTTCTTTGGGCGAAACATTTAATCCCGGTGAAAGCACTTTCCGTGGCAAAACAACCACTCGGACGATCAAAGCCGAGCAGCGGATACAAAGAAATTCCTTTGTCTCTTCATCTTCAGCCTGGCTATTCTCCCACTTTCTTCAGTCACCAACTGGATACATATATATATACACCTTCATCTCCCTTGCCCACCAAGACACACATACGTGGAAATTGTCGGCATACGCGCTCAGTAATTTACATCTTGATTACGGGATTGGCTTTGCCAAAGGCGCACGGACGAGTTACAGGCGTATATGTATATCTGCATGCACATGCAGTCGGAGAGTCTGCGACCTTGAACCTTTTTGAAGCACTTCATCCATCTCTCTCCCTCTCTCTATCTCTCTCTCTCTCTCTCTCTCTCTCTCTCTCTCTCTCTCTCTCTCTCTCTCTCTCTATAGCTCGAGATCGACACGCGCGCCCTCACACACACATTGTCCCCTTTGGCTAGTTCCTGATGTACTCTTCTACCGAGGAATCTCGATTCTGGCTGGGGATGTGATGCACGACTTGTAGAGCTGAGGATATGTGTGATCTTTTGTACGTAGATTTAGGGTGGAATGCGAGTTTTTGATGTTCTGGAGAATTATATTTGGAGCAGGAATTAATGCGTAATTGTGAATCGTTTATTACGACAGATATTTTTTTTCATTAATAGAAGTCTTAAAATGATAAGCAAAATTTGAAATTTTATCTTTCTTATTATTGTTTTTCTTTTTAGCACAGATGTATACATTCGGCTGAGGTTTCTTCTTGTAAAATAAATTGAGGGACTGTAATAATTTTCAATGCTCTTTTATTCTATTTTATTCGACTTAACTGAAAGCAACAGATCTGATCTTGGAGGAAAAATTTCAGTACTGATAATATTTATTTTCTTAAAATTGCAGATGGTCAACCAACAGCCGGATGCTGGTTCAAGCGCCGCCGCATCGGAGGACGGCGGTCGAGCTTTCAGCAAGCTCAAACAATTCGGCACGGATTTCATGACGGCCACCGGCAATGGTGAGTACAGCCCGCACGCAACATTAGTCTACCATATTAATCATTCCATATATCGTACTTTAAACACAATCAATTCAATCACGGAATATAATCGATGCTGCGAGAGAGTGAACATTCCAGACTGGTCAATAAAGTGAAATCCTAATGGCAACGAATGGCGTATCCGAAAGAACGGCGCTAATGGATATTTAGCCAGAGTTGTAAAAGGCCAATAGCAAAGTCACTGTCAATGATATTTTAGCGCTAATTTATTAAGCTAAATGAATATATCGTCGCTTTCACGGGGTCTCTTTTAATGTCACGCACGAATGTTCGTTTATTTACGAATCTGCAGCTTTCATCATAAAAGAATTGGTGCACCACGGCTGTTTTTTATTCGATTTTTAGCAGAATAACAGCCAGCGGCTATACGTTTGGTGTACGCGAACGTATGTTTTTTTTCTCAACTTTTAATTTAACAGCGATGATAAACTCCCCCATGCGTGTACCTTGCGCATTGATTTTCAGATATTTTGCAATCTCTATCAAGTGCTTTTGTCACCCGAAGAATTATAACATTTTATTAGCCATTTCATTTAATTTACTATAAAGCTTTTTCACTTTATCAATACATTGTATTTCAATCATCATAACAATGTATTTTTTATACTTATGCAATTTTTATTAAATTGAATTATACCTGATTTTATTCATTGTATAAGAATTAATCTTGAGACTATACAAATCTTAAAATCATTAAATGATTTTATAAATTCTATCGATATAAACAGAACTTGCACAAGTAGACTTCCAACAATGTAATAATACACATTCAGACCGCACTACCGCATTATTTTTTTCACAACACACATAGACAGTGTAAACGCCCCTTCTTTTTTCCACCGCACTATATAATCTTTCCCTCTAATAGGCGCAAACATAGAATCTCGAGTATACAGGTAGGTAAATCTGACCGTCGCACCTACATATACGTTTAATAACAATGTATATACAGACGAGTGCATCGTTAAGTCTCTACTTCACTTTTATCTTTCTTCTCGCCTTTCCCTCTCTCTCTCATCTCTTTCTCTCTGGATTTCCTTTTCTTCGCTGGAGTGCTATTACTTGTCCGTGCAAAGAGAGCTGGGTTCGAGTGTAAGAGCTTGAGCGATCGCCCATAGATTAAGCCAACGTTCTTCCACTCTCTCCTTTTGCAAAAGAAGAGCAAAAATTGAACGGGGATTGATAGCGAGAAGACAGGGTGTTGCGAAATGAGTTAGCTACGGAAAAGGGCGAATGAGATACATTTCTTAATTTAACTGGTGAGTGTATACATATGTATGTGGTATCGACTGAATAACAATTGATTATACTGCAATAATTTATAGAATTCTCAAGATGGGTTTTAACATTTTCTGTTATTCGAAATTCACTAGAATTATTAAAATCATTTTTTTATAAACTTATAATAATCGATTTCGATGAAGTATTATAGATTTAAGTTAAATTTTCAGATAAAATAAATTTAGTCATTTGGCATTATTTGACATTTCAACTAATCTTTCCATTTATAATAACACCAAATATATAAACTATACTTTAAAATATTTAAATATAGGTCAATGTTACAAAATGTATTTTATAAAAGTATCGTACAATTAATTTTTGAAAGCGGTAATTGAATGTCGAAATGCACGAAAAAGTGCGCGCGCAAACCTAACTAACCAAGGTGACAATCTGCTAACCTTTGAAAGGTCACACGAAGCATTAGTTAATGAGTGCAGCGAACAAATGAAGAAAAAAATCTACACACCGCCCACCTTGAACTGCTTAATTTGCGAAATCTCGAGTAAACATTTAATTGAAACCACGTAGCCGCGCGCTTTCTATAAAATAACTGCTATCAAAACTGTGACTTTTCACCGCCTCTCGCTGTTAAAAAAGCCAGCAGAGCCGTGCCCGCGAGACGCCCGAGACGACAAAAGTATCCCATAAATAGGTACGTACATAAGTGCACGGTAAAATGAAATAGAATGTCTTCTACATGCCATAACGGAGAGCTGAGGACAAAATGAAGGAGACGTAGTAGAGAAGAAAATGGCGGAGTACGTATATCACACGTATATATATATACAGACGCGGAGTAGCTGTGTGTGGGAGGGGAAGGGAAAAAGTAAGGGGGATGATTCGGCATTTTCATCACGTTCCTAAAAGGACAAGGGTGTATGGGTTTGGGTCGCGACCGTGGCGACGACGACGACGACAACGACGACGACGACGCTATCGCTGTGACGGCGGAAAAGACGAGCAATAAAGGTGAAATAATATTCCGCTATACCCTCTACGGATGCGAGTCACTCCAAGAATCCGATACGTTCGTCTCGCAACGAGACGCTTCTGGAATCTCGAGTTCTTTGGGGAGACTATACCCTCGGTGTATGTGTGTCGCGCAGACGTATGTATAAATGACTTCTTGAGCCTCAATGCTACACATGTAGAAGATATAGTTGTACAATATGATATTTGGACGGCGAGGAAAAACTGCCAGTTTTTTTAAAAACAATAATTTTGATTGGCATGGAAGGGAGCTCTATCTATTGTCAACATTAGTCAAAATAGCGAATGATCAGCTCGCACTTGACTCGTGCAGTTAGAAACTAGACTTGGCAACATCGTACCTCGCAAAAGTAGCTTTTGTTTCGCCTGATGTACAATTTGCAGTTGCTTCCGCCCATGGAGAAAAACGCACGCACGAATTTATTGTCAGACTCATAAGTCATGATTGAACTTTTGAAACCTACATATGTTTGCGTACATTGATTGACAATTTCAAAAAATTCAGGTACATCTGATCAACTATTACTGCGTATGATACTATGTCAAGGACATAAAATGTCGAATTGCCTATAAGACGCCGTGTTCAATTTCTCGAAAACAATTATTCAATTACTTTTCTCTCGTGTCACGTAGCTTCATGAAATTTTAACATGAATTTTTTAACGATACTAGCTTACTATGAACAAAATTTTATTAATTTATGATTAATTGTTCGCATAGAGATAGAACACTCCCTTAAGGAACTCAAGGTCGAAGCATTTAATTTAATATATGCAATTGAAAGCTTAAAGATTTTGAGATGAAAAAGTGGGCCTGAAATTTGTATAAGAAGTGCGCACTAGCAAAATGAAGTAAATAAAATGGTATTTTTTAATAATGAGAAAGCGGAGACAAAGGGATGAAGTAACGGATAACGAAGATGAATATAGATAAGGAGAGAATGGGAAAGAGATTGAATGTATATAGATAAGTCCTTAGTTATAATGTAACTAAGATAAGTCCTTAGTTATAATGTACCGCAAAGGCGAGGCAGTGATAACTAGGCTCGTGCAAGATGAAATCAGATAAAACAGATGTCGCGCGATAGTAATGTAAGACGAGAAAGAAGAAAAATTGCTCGTAAATGCGATCGCTGAAAGCTTCTCGAGGACCTGCGCATTAAAGTGTTGTTGCATTAAAGAGTTTTTGTTCACGCATTTTATACAGAGACGGCATTCAATTAAAATACCTATATATAGTTTAAAGAATGCATATTTCTGTAAATTGACTACTAAATTGTACCCATATTTGCAGGAAACGTGCAGTGAACTATCGGAGTAGTTATCTAGCAAATTCAAAAAACACAGAGAAATTGATGAAAAAGTCAACTCGAGCATATTCGAAAACGAGTGGAGATGCGTAAAGGCTAAGACTAAAAAAATATCGAGAATCGCTGAATTAGGAATCAACGAAGCGCACGCGCGTGCACGTGTTTGCGCATGTATACGTGTGGAGAGAGAGAGAGAGAGAGAGAGAGAGACGTATAGAAGGAGTAGATGAAAAAGTGAGTTTGAATTTAAATAAACCTGTGGGAGATCGATTTCCCAGTATATATACATCCGGGCTAAATTTGAATTCAGTAGCACATCGAGTCGGTGTTCGTATATATGTAATGCAGTGGAGTGTGTTGCATATATATAGGATCGGGCGAAAGAGAGAAGCCAAGGGAATGAAACGTGAATGAAGAGAGGAAAAAGGAATAGGGAACTTTTCTGCTCGCGCTCATTCTCTACTAATTAAACGAATTTGCAAGAATTATAAGCAGCATGTGGCGCGGAAAGCTGAACTGAATTCTGTAACATCGCGATATCGGATAAAGAAGGAAATATATAAGGAATATAGAGTCTGCATGTCTGAAAGGCGAGACGCGTTTAAAGTACGCAATTATGTTTTTAATTTGGGCGGCTCGTTTTGATTGGGAGTCAAGGTTATTCGTTAAAAATGGCGAGTGTATGTAGACAGATTTTGTTAGTAAGTAATGAATTGTGAAGACTAATGATGAAAATTGTATTTTATTCGTTGAATGCGTGAGGTGATTAAAATCTTTGATGAGAAATTTAGTCATATCGAGCCAATGCATATTACTTAAGAAGTGCAGTCGAATTTTTATTTTTACTTTCTCTTCTACACAGAAAGATACAAACTAATTTCTCAAAAAATATAAAATATTAATTCCTGAAAATTTAACAGATTCATATTAAAGATAATCTATAAAATTGAATAAAATTTCATAATGATTAATAAAGAAATTCTAAAGTTACAAAGATAATTTCAAAAAATGTCATTTTCCGAAATAAGAAAAGAACGATGCAAGCAATTTCAAAAAATAAATGTCAAAAAAAAATAATTGTAGGTAATTTAATGCTCTTTTTAACGCATATTATAAGTTTATTAAACATTAAACTTCTCTCAACAAAAAAGTTAAAAAACTAAAAATCAAAAAGTAATTTTCTGAAATAAAACAAAAGAGAATCAATGAATCTTAAAATTTATTTTTCAGCCGTCATACGACAAATAAACCGAGTAAAGCAAATATTTATACTTTGAAATCGGTACATGCGTTCTCGAGATAAAGAGGCATACATACATACATACACACCGACACACACACACACATGCACACAGCATGAAAAAAAATTTTCTCAAAACTACTCAATTTTTGTTCCAAAAGTCTTAAAAAATGTTGTTAAGCATTTTCGGAAAAAAATTTTTTCTCACCGATACAAAGCTTCCTCTCTGTGGAAACAAAATAATTTTAGTCACTTATGTAATTAATTATTCGATAATAAATATCAATAAGGGTTCAATTGAATTACGCTCAATTGCTTGAAGTGAGTGGTGTAAAATTGAAATGCGGAAACTTTTTATTAGTCTTTATTTACGCTAAAAATAGTAAAGATCTCGGTATCTGTATTTTTACATTGTATCTCAGTTTTTTTGCATTTATTGTAATTTAAAAATATTCCACAAGATTTTGTTAACATGTTTTCTTCATGTTTATCATGTCGATCATACTGAGAAAAATAACGTACTTTTCATTCAAGTTAAATAACAGCTTGTTTTAAAAACAAATATTTAAAATACGAATCTGAAGTTTTGAATTAAATTTTTATGGAATAATCGAATAAACGATTTTTGGATATCAATTACTTATTTATAAAGTAAATCCAACGTTTCTTTAATTTTGTGAAGAAGTGAAACATATATTCTTGGAAAAATCGTTATTTGATAAAGTCCGAAGTCACAGTTTTAGAGATGTAAGGTAATGGACGTACAAGGAGAAGGGTAAAAGAAGATTTCATTAGAATAAACTAGTATAGCGCAGATATGTGCAAGCAGTAGATCAGTTACGGGTACTATCGAACAACGTATATACCTAGACGTACTATTCACGCTTAGTTTCATCGCAATATCCTACTTCAAATGAAACTGACTGATATTCATTGTACATACAAACTAAATATTCATCCTCTAAGGATATATTTTGCCAAAAAATATTTATAACTCTGCTTCTTGTGCAGGATCACAATTATACAGGTATGCGCGAGTGTAAGCGCGCAAACAGGAGACGAGAAGGAGGCGCATAAATAAGGGCTAGGGTAGCGAACGGGAGAAGGAGAGAGAGAGAGAGAAAGCAAAAGCTGGCGGGAAAAGGTAGTCAGAGAGTCGGAGAGCCGCAGAGAGCGAGAGAGATAAGATTAAGGGTGTCACGGAGCAATTTAGGTTAGTCGAGTGGATCTTGTTCTCGGGTGGCGCGAAGCTTGCCGCTCTCTCGCGGATAACATCTAAATTGGGAAATATGTCAGAAGCCTACACGGGGGGAAGCCCCACCCTTTTCTCTTATTTTTTTTTCTTCCTCTTCTTCTGCCGATCCCGCGTTTCACCCTCCCCCCTCGACAACCGCATCTCTTTTATTTCTTTATCGAATCGTCTTGCGCCCGATCGCCTCTCTTTTTCCCTTTTTTTTTCGCTACCTTTCTCTCTCTATATATATATTTTTTACTATTTCTCTGTCTATAGACACGAAGACAAATGTGCAATCGATTCATGATTGGCTGCGGGAGATTCCGAGATTGCGTTTAGAGGTGTATTTATGGGTTTGAAAGGGGACAAGGACTAGATCCTAATGCCGAATGCATCTCTTTATCGATACTTGTTTTTATCACTCTAATGTCTTCGTTCTGGCGTTTAGGCACGTGCCCGTTAACTTTACCGCCGATTAAAGTGCGATTGCTAATGAAATATTGCAACTTGGAGGGAGCGCAGGATCATTAAGGATTCATGGAAAACTATTTTTTTTCCGTAACAGATTGTAAGGGAGAATTTTCAAAAGAGGAACAAGGTTGCTATAGTCAGACCTGATATAAACTCATTTTTGTAAAACGCTACAGTATTATTTGAAAATAGCATAAATAAATTACTTTTATATAGAAATGGATAGGTAACTTTCTATGAAAATGTAAAACCTACGGCTCTAGATCCATTCAAATTATTATGTTTCGCCCAAACTGAATTAATTTTTCATTCGTAAAAAATGACGGAGCACACTTTGATTTTGATTAGATTGCCAAGCAATATCTCTTTGGTGTTCTTTTTCAATTTGTATAGTAGTCAGGCTCATCCACCTGGAAATTGCGCAACATTTCACTACATACTATACAGAATACATAATAGAGCATCGCAACAGGAACGCGAAACTGCCTGCGCTCATTCAATTATGGGGTTTCAATTAAAAATACACAACATTATGTAATCGCATTGGACGCGCGGACTTTAATGCACTTAAACTTGCTTTCCTTGTTAACCATCAATTTGGGTTGTATTAGAGCGGAGGTCGCGAATTCACTCCCACTACTGTTACCGCACATCTAGACAGACTCGCCCTGAGCATCAAGTCAGAACAGAGAGAGAGAGAGAGAGAGAGAGAGAGAGAGAGAGAGAGAGAGAGAGAACTAAGTTTAATTAAGGAGATAATGATCGGATAATCCCGTCAGTTGCTGCGGACACGCTTCGCGCGCAACAATGAGACCTTTCGATATATAGAATAATTGTCGAGCAAAGCCACTGGCCACGTGACCATTAGTATAAACGTAATATACACGTGCACCAATGTGCTTAAGGCTATGCGAGCTTAGACATCTGGAAATAGCTGAAATGGAAAAGTCCATTTAACTTTAAAGGCCCTTTACCAATTTAAAAATTGGAAAAGTCGTGCGTGTGCGCAATAGCGATTGTAACGTGCGAGCTATCGAAAATCGAACTATTCCCCGCAAGTTTGATTTAAGTGAGATGAATTTTTTTTTTAACTTTGATATAAAATTCGTTTTTTTAGCTTAACCCACTGGCTGCGAAAAAATTTTTTGAATGAAATCATGTATACCACACTACTGGAAGTAAAAACGTCGAGAGATCAGTATTTTCGTGGATGGAAAAAGTGTCGCACATGACGAGTTATGAAGGCGAGCGTAAGAGTAATAGGGCGTCAGTCGAAGAGCACACGTGGAGAGGATAAAAAATGGATCGCATGGCTGCTATACTCGTCTTTTTTTTGTTAGAAAATCGTTCTTGGGCTCCACGATATTAATACTGTCCCGGCTGATCCTTTTTATCTTTTTAGGCGGAAAAAGTATTCTTAAAAGAAAAATCGAAAACGTGGGCGCAGTTGGATTGCTTTCGAAAGTTATATTAAAAAACTGCATTTGTTCAAACTTTTTACAATAATGTTTGTATTCTTGCAGAGAACGTAACTTTTTTATAGCTGGGAGCTACTGTGTATTACAACTAAATAACACAGATCAGAACAATTGTATGAGAAGATAAATAGCCGAGTGTCGCAATGAGTATAATCACATGGAAAAAAAATCGCTGGAAAGATTTGGATCGCTAGGAACGGCGAATGAATTGCCTCGCGCGTCTCGTCTACGAACTGCGCATCGGTCGGCAAGCCACGGAGAGAGATACACAGCTCACGTGTTTGTCGGTTGCAAACAGCTTGCGCGAGCATTAGGTGACCGCCACTACGCGTATATATACGTCGCGTGTCCTCGGCTCCCTGTTTGTTCAATTAAACGTGTCTGCGGGACCGCGAAGGATACGTAATGTCGGCTATCCTATGGTAGGGGGAGATGTGGCGATTTCGATTGGCGCACACCTGACTTTATGTTACGCAGACATTCTCGCTGTGCTAGAACAATTTTTTTTAAATACTATGCGAGAAGCTCGATTTCTCGTACGAGGATATAGCGTGCGAGAAGGAAAATAAGTGTGCGCAAAAAGTAATCATGAATGTGTAATAAGTTGAAAAATAACTTTTGTTATTGTAAAGAATTTGTTTCCGTATCATTTTACGTATTGTTATTTCATGTTTCTACAATACTTTATATAAATAAGCATCAATCATGCCGCAATTCCCCTATCGATGTTGCCAAGTCGAGTTTTTGTATTCTTGGCTAGGCTTCTACTTTTTTAATCGGACGGTTTTTTTCTACTTTTTGAGTTGAGTTTTTTAAGAAAAGTTAAGTTTTTTAAGAAAAGTTAAGTTTTTTCCAAAGTTTAGTTTCTAGGTAGTTATAGATATGATAGAGTAATAATTAATTATTGTTATTATGTTTTTGTGACAACTGTAAGCTTGTACTAGCAAATTCATAAAAGTGTGTCTTTTAAGTCTCAAGAAATTGCATTGCACAAAGTCAAGCCATGTTTCCTTAACTTTCTTCAATCAATATTTTGTCCCTTCCACATTTTATGTTTGACAAATAAAAATTCCGTATCGTATTTCGGCATTGCGCGATTCTTGAAAAGAATAGGAAATACAAACACGCAAAGCTAAAGGAGAAAAGAAGCTTTGCAATCATATGTTTGCAAGAAGTTTTGAATTGACCCAATTGGAATGCACACATTGCACAAACATGAACACACATACATGCACTCGCGCGCAAAGACTCTATCTGGTATTATTTGTTGTGTACGCGTAACACGATGATGAGCTTTTGTTCGTTAGTTCAAGGAGGGGAGAGAAAGGGGATAGGGGTGGGGGGGAGGAGGGAATAAAAAGCGGCTCCTGTTCCGCAGAAACTGCCTGAAGAATGCGTCGAATGCCTTGCGGCTCTGTAATATATAAGCATAGAAATCGATCCGACTTCGGCGCTATACATTTCGAAATCAAACGACTGGAGGATGGAAATAAAAAGAAAGGAGGAGAGAGAGAGAGAGAGAGAGAGGATTGGCGAGTAAGTGGAGAGATCTGTAAGAACTGAATGGCGAGGCACGTGTATACCTTCCTCGTTATATCGTTTCGGAGCATCATTCCGAACTAATTTTGTCGTAAACTCTTTTATTTTTCTTTGATTGGTTATGTTCTTGGTAGCGATTATTTTGTTATAGCTTCTCAAGTACAGGATCGCTCTACTTTCTCTTCGGCTACTTTAGTAAGTTTAACTACTGAGTTGTACAGCGAATCTGCTATTAAAACTACATCTCTACTCTCTTTCGTATATTTCGTTTATCAGCTGCTGCAGCGCATGTATTCGGGCAACTTGCCGACTTATAAAATTTTGCTTATTCAAACATAACTCCCAAAAACTTTTTGTTTTATAAGTAGTGAATTTGGAATTATTTTAGCAAACCAAATTGGATATTAAATATATATAGATAAAATATTTGAATATCTTCGCTTTGTTCATTGTTTATAGCCAAGGGATGCAAAAACGATGATAAGGTTCTGCATTGCATCCATTACGCAAATGTTTCAAACTCTGCTGTTCTTTCAACTGCGCATTACTAATCTATTTATCCAGTCGTATTAAAAGCGAGCGTTATTTTTTTTAAAAAAGGAGATGTATAAAAAAGACCGAGAATGCAGCTGGGGAAATACGAATGGAAAAATATCTCGAGAGAAAATTGAAAAAAAGTGCCTCCATTTCTATTACGACCATGAGTTCGCAGAGCCATTTGTTGCTCTCACGGATAGTCCTTATATATGTCCTGGCGCGCGCTCGGGTCAGCCTTGATCGACTTGCACTCTCTTTCTCTCGCTCTCTCTCTCTGTCGTGCAGCAAAAGGAGGGAGAGCGAGCGAACGGAATCCCGTTTTCCCCACATTTTTTCTCTCTTTTCTTGAGATTGACCCTGCGCATACCGGTCAATAATACCGAGCGGAGCTTTTAAAAAGGGGCAAACGTATATTCATTGAATTCCTAAAAGCTCATCAATCGCGGATAAATTCATGGTCGCGTGTATGCCAAGATGTTGGAGGCTTACACGACACGTATGGAAGTTCGAGGCTGGAATTTTTGCTGTGGACGCTGTATACGTTGAGTCGGTGTACATCGTGTGCCCGAGAACGAAAAATGTGATTGCGAATCGAATTTAGAAAAAAAATGTGGCCGGTGGGATTGGAATTTTAGAGTGATCCAATATATTGAGTTTGGCTAGGGTTTTTCTTTCGAGTAGTTTTTATTCGCGCTACGGATGGTTTGGGTCGATACATGATTAGAATCTAAGAAAATTAAGAGGAACGTTTCGTCAATTTAAATAGCAGACGAAAGTTTTGAGTTCACTATATATGTTTTGGAAATATAGATTGAGGAACACAATATTGATGGACAAATAAACAAGTTTCCATCGCGTATTGAAATAAATGAAAATGAAGCTCTTAAATAAGTTTTCTCATCTTCTCAAACGAGATAGATAGTCATTAAATGAGTAAATCCTTTAGGTTTTATAACAAAAATGAGAAGGTCATCCTCATATTTTACTACTTATTATATAATTTGCCATTTTATTCCATCCACATTTTATCCTTGAAATTTTTCCGAAGTTTTGCTTCTCAATATTCTGCGAGCATTCACAAGCACTCGACCATACTCCCACAAACATGCACTCACATACATACATACGTATATATGTATCCTCTAGATATCGACCACAACTAACGGGGGAGTTGTCCACAAATGGATTCGGGCTCTCGAGGCGAAGGAATGCGGCTGATTTGTTTTACTAAACGCTTTCGGAGCATCTCATAGCCGGCTTTCAAATGCAGCATCAAGAATAGAGAGAGAGGTACACATATATATTTAGCGAGCTGAGGGAGAGGGAAAGCTTTCAAGAGCTCTGAGTAGGATTCTCTGTAAAAGCAGTGTACAGCGGACACAATGACTAAGTAATATACAGTCACGCATATATACAAGTCGAAAATTAAAATTACCTCAATTTTGACTTTGGGATTACTTAACAAAGCGAATCAAGCGATAATTAAACAAGGGAATTTACTTAGTTTTATCGATAACGACTCTCATTTTCATTCTTCGAAATAAAGTAAATGCACTGGTACATCTGTAGGAGTTCACAATTTGATTCTTCTTTATGGATTTAAGAGAATTAAGCGCACAATTCAAAGACAGAGGTGCATAATGATCGATAGATAAGAGCATGTGCGATCCTCCGGAATTTTTCATTAAGCCGAACGAAAAACAATCAGCAGAGTCGAGCGAAGAATAATCGTTGAGGCGAAACACTCTTGCAGTGCATACGTTTCGCTAATATACGCTCCGAATCAATTGGCACGCTCGAACGGGTTAACTGCGGCCCGCATATGGACGCAAAAGCCTCCGTACGACAACAATATTTCGAGTGCGCCTGTTGCGCAAATAAAATGCAGCTGTCACGAAACGATGAATTATACTAACCGGGCGCTAGTATATTCCGTTTATTTCTTTTAATTCCACCTTATGGTTGGAATTCGAAAGCTCTATATCGCCGCTAAAAGGTAACGAGTGCTTGTTAATTCTTTTCTCGATCTTCGAGTTATTTTCGATATAGCCGACTGGGAAATCAAGTGGTATATAATGAAATTGAATTATTGCCTCGTGGACCTGTTTATTGCGCTGCTTTTTTTACGAGAATGCGAATGGTTCTATATCGACCTAATAAACGAGATGAACTTTTTCATTGAAAAATATATATTATTTCTTAAAAAAAAGTCACGCGAATTGAGATAACCTGAGTACACGTGCTGCGTATAGTATTATTTCATACAATGTGCGTAAAAGACGGCTTTTTTATTCGTATGCATGCACGGAGTATGAAAAAGAAAAATTATAAAGACTTTTTACGTCTCAGTATAATTAACACTCTACAGTAGTAATTACTAACAGGATCTCCAATGAGTATAGCGAAGCAGTAAATTCGTTAGCCGTAAGAGGCGAAATGTCATCGACGACGAAGCAAAAATAATCGGCTTAGACTGCAGTTTCGTCAACTTAAGCGCATAATAATTTGCAGAACGAGCCGCGACAGTGGCGAGGAGCGAGTAAGTAGTGGAGGTCCCGATGCGGTCGGACGCTCTCCACTAATCGCTACAGCGATAATCCGATCTCGGGATAAAGCAAAGAACCGTTGTGAGTGTTGCATGGGTGTGGAACCTCGAACACGAGAAAGTAGCACACCCAGGCTCGTTCTAGCACAATTATACGGATATTTAATAACTCAATAAATTCAAATAAGCGTTTATCCAATTCATTCAATAGTACGTTTATGCAATAAAATTTCTCATATACTTGGTAACCTTATTCATCCAGTCACGCTCGCAATACGTGTCATTGTATGAATTCGCTAGTAACAATGCGATGCGTCGTCTAATGGAGCCGCCCCTTATATTATTTAACCAACAATTATATATACTCCGTTACTATCGCTGTCTAAAGTCTATAGTTTCTATTATATACTAAACGTACCGTATTGCTAAATGATCCGCTAGATGGCGCCTTTCTACTCACAAGCTAGTACAAGAACCATCGACTTTTGCAATAATTGCAATCGTACCGCATCATTTTTACACTTGTTACAATTATAAATTGGTTCATTACAAAATTAGTTTCGAAAGCATTTTTGTATCGAGCAACTTGCAACATACAATTCCAAAAGTATATCCGCAGATTCCTCTATATCTCAAATCCCATTAAGCCCTGCTACTACTCAGGCGTCACCTTGACAGCAACGCTAAACAGGGCTGTTAACAATGGATCTGGATCCACGTTACGGTTATTCGGCGACGCACAGCCAGAATAGAATAATTTTCCCTACTCTCTCGTTCTGGAATGAATGCATGTACGCGCGAGGACGAAGAGCGTGCGCGCGATTGAAAGTGATGCCGAGAGAGGCGCCGATTCAGCCATTAGCATAGTCAGGCACGCTGCCATGCACCATTTCAATTCGACAATGCTTTATACGTGTCCCTCTTTCGGGTATGTGCAGTGTGGACGAATGTGCGGAGAAGACTGTTGCGAATAGCTGACGAGGATGCGCGATTTTGACAGTGCGGCGAGAGCGTGTATGG
>UELV01181916.1:31354-49855 GCA_900490015.1 Megastigmus stigmatizans
GGGGGGGGGGGGGCTCGATTTTATGCGCTATAGGCTAGAGCTGCCATTGGGCGATGTTATCTAATGGAATTTATCGTTGCAAATGAACGGGGACGGGGGCAAAGTTATTTTTATTATCTTTTTAGTTTTAGTGATGAGTGTTTATAAGTCACGAATGAATGTGTACTTCTTGTACAGTTGGGATTGTATTCGTAGCGTATTTTAATTTTAAAATAAAAACAGAATGTGAATAATATACCTCCATATTTTAAGCGTTGATTTTTCCTAACTAGAATGTTAAAACGTGCATAAAGATAAATAATAATATAAACTTTGTATTTAAAGAAAATGAAGTACCGGTTCAAATATAAACATGATGAATTTTTTATATATTGTAGGAAAATTTATATAAACTTACATTGAGAGTACAAATTGTTTACTCTACAGTAAATATCATATCAGTAGTATCAATAGTATTCCAATGTTTTTCTTGTTTTGAACTTTCTCGTTACAATATTTTACTTTGTACACTGTAGTTTTTTAACGTTTCCATCTTTAATAACCTTCTGACAGCCGGCATTTTTCCTACTGAAAAAGTGTAACTTTCTCGAAATTTCCAATATAAATGTTTCTTAAGTAATAATATATGTAGGCCGATCATGGAATGACGCCATATGGCGGTGGTAAAGGGAATTTTCAAAATTTTTATATCAGCAAAGAAAGTTTTCTAAGGGTTTTGAGTGTTGCTGAGGACGATTTTGATACTTATTTTCTTACAATTCTGACTAGTGATAATACATAGAAAGTAGAGAGACCGATACCAAACAAAAATACGATATTTTTAAAATTTTTGGTCTGCCATCTTGAATTCGACATCTTGGAATTGAAAAATTTAAATTCTGATTACATATTTGTGCTCAGCAACCTCAAAAACCCCCGAGTAAGAAATTTCAAGCAAAATTATTGCATGACGCCAAATGGCGTCATCCCGGCTGTCAGAAGGTTATAATGATATTGCCAGTAGGGCACTTTTTACGTGTTTTTCATTGTGCTTTAATTAACATGCGCGACAGTTTACAATTTTATATATTTACTGAATTTAATTTAACATTTTACAGAATCGTTTACTTTTCCACTGTACATTTAATTGTATTTTTCGAAACATTCGAAGGAATTCGAATTCTCTACTACCGTTAAATTTTGCCTCGGTCTTTCTCCACCTGGAATACCTTTCGTTCTCTTCGGCTTTTCGTCTATACTGCACGCTTACTTTCTTTTTCCTTTCTCCTGTTTTCTCTCTCTCTCTCTCTCTCTCTCTCCCTCTGTTGTTACACACTTTTTGGAGCTCTTGTGTGTATCCGTTGGCACCATTGTTTTTCCAAGACTGACGGATGATGCACAAAAAAGAGAGAGTGAGAGAGCGAACGGCAGAGAAAGAGAGAGAGAGAAAGAAAGAGAGATTGCCTTTGTAACAGCGAGCGTGTATCACATTGCTTTTGTTAGGATGCATATCGATTTGCCTTGTTTTTCCACTTGCACGTGGATTGTAATGGGAGCTCAAAAGAAGCTATGTCAAAGATATTTTTTAGAGATCTAAAAATATGAAACTCCGCGCATTTTTGTAATAATTATTTCTGACGAAAAGTATTTCACAGAGAGGGAACAGGTTTTTGTTGCCATGGCTTTGTACAAATAATTTGTTTTACAAAATTCTCTAAACAAAATTAATTGTTTAACAGTTAATATTAAATCTTTTTTAACGTATTTAATGATTTGAATAATATTTTCTTTTATGAAAGTATTATCTATGTTTTCATGAAATTTTCATATAATACTCAAGAAAGGGAAAGTCATCAATCTCCTTCCAACGCTCCCTTTTCCTATTTTGCCTTTGACTCTTCTTTTCCTTTTTGTTTTTGTTCTACAATATTATCGTCTTTCCTTAATAGGATTACTTATACGTATATAATATGAAATAGTATTTGGATAAAAATTTAAGTAAAATGAAGAACGTTAATTTTAAATTAATTCAGATAATTTAAATTATGTATATACATTTCTGTAACATTGTTGTATAACGCGAGACCAGTTAACAACAATTGAAAAAAAATAATATAAAATACAAGAAGTACTCGCGAACATGATGTGCAAAAATCGCTTACCGTTTCGTCGCATTCACTCCAAGTTCATTTCCCACGTAGGCTTTTCTTGTTTTTCATAACTTCTTGGCGTTTATTCCACAACCATTCCGCAATTATTCCGACATCGTTTCGCAGCTTTACAAATTCATTTCTCATAATTCTACACTTTTGCTGTGCCGCTTTTACACAGCTACGTAGCTCAACAAAGTTTAAACGTTGTTAAATCTTCTACGCCTTTTGTAATAAATACAAAGAAGAAAATAAAAATTAATTTTAATCTTAAATTCCTTAACGATCGATTTTACGTTATTGTTACGTAACAAGTAAACCGAAGCAATATCTGCGATATAACTTTTTTTTCGCCTATACCAGGGCTAAATATGGTTCGCGATAAATTGTCGCGATTCGACGGAAAAAAAAAGAAAAGAAGAAGAAGAAGAAACTTAAAAAGAGTAGCCGAAGAAATGGAAAACTAGATAAAGGGGAATTAAAGTGGCCGACAGATGTAATAAAAAGAAATTGGATCGAAAACGCAGAGAGGAGAGAAAACGTGGAAAGGCGGAAGGCAATTAATAATGACAAAATCTACCGCACTTTTTCTTTAGACCGATGGGGCTGAGTCGTGAGTATAGGTATATACAGGGTGAGGAATAAATATGGAAACCCCAGAAAATTTTAGAGGATGGTTACTGAAATAAAAAAAACTTAATGTCAGGTCTTAAATAATCTTTATCAGGGAATTCAATGGTGACCTTAGATTTGTCCTTGAACCTCATCTTCAAGGTCATTTTAAGGTCAACTTTTATTTTTTAAATGGGAACCACTATTTTTGACATGAGCAATCGAAAGAGCGGAAAATTCTACGTTCAGATATGTATTGAGGTTTAAGGTCAATGTTGCTTCAATGGGTAAAATAGAGGTGAAGCTTACGCTAGTATGAAAATCCCGGAAAATCTTGCAGGATTAGTGATTAATATAAAATTTCAATTTTCTCAAACCAAAATCCTTCATTTAGCGCTACCCAGGAACAACGACGTGGACGTAGAAGGATTCTGTTCCCTTCGGGGTGCTTTTTTAAAGTGATTTCCCCTCGCCTCTCACTTGGGGTGCTTTTTTAAAGTTAGTTCCCCTCGTCTCTTACTATTTGGTATGGTTTTGTGCATCTACAGAGTCTCTAGCTCCGGTTTCTCTCTCGGTGCCGCGCGGCGACAAATGTAAGTCACGACTTCGCGACATATTTCAATCGGCTTTCGCGCGGCAGCCTTTTCGCCCTCTCGAGAATGCACAAAGATATTTTCATCGCACTGCCGTCACGGACCTACTAGCAAAAACTAACTTCATCCCTTTTGAATACTTTAGGTAAACGCATTTGTTTTGCGACAAGTGCAGCCAGAATATATCGCCTTCAAATCGTGAATCTTTGGCATTGATTGATGTTAAAAGTTAATTTAGATTTTTATACGAATACAATTAACTTCATACTTAAATTTTACAATGGATTTAACATTTTTTACCCTAATTTTATTATCATTTTTTCACTGAGAATTATAAAATTCCATAGTAGGAGGATGTAATGCATGTACTCGTATGCACATAGTAGATACACATTTTTTAAGAGTTATACACTCTACAAAATTAATTTCCGTGCTGGTAATTGTAAACAATTAATATTCTCAATTATGCTAGTTTAAAAATTAATACTTGCAGCTCTTGCAAGCTTTGTTCTAAACAAAATGTAAGAGGGAAGAAACTTTAAATGGGTGGAGGCAAGAGGGATAAATGCAGGTTCTTCATAATCGATTTTGTCATTGAACTAGGCGCAGATAAAATGCGCATCCGGGACTAGTGAAGAGGCTTTACTTTCTCTTGCAGTCTCCCTTTCACTCTTCATCTTCCATCTCCGCTCCGTATCCCACACTTCGAGTCGTTATATTGATTTGTTTCGATATACTTATATTCGTACGCAATTCATCCACAAATAGTGTTTCAAAATTCATTTCAACGTGTATTTTTTTCACTTTCCGTGTTTCAGTGACGAAGTTGGCCCCGGCGAAAGTCACACCTGTGGATAATATCCAGCCCAAGGAGCCTACGCCAGTGATCGAGCCGCCCAAAGCGTAAGTCTAACCATGTACATACCTTTACCACTAATTTTGTTACCCGCTGTAATGGAATTCTGTGAAGAACAATACATTTTCTTGAAACATTTCATTACAATTATATGGATTAGTAATAGCGAAATTGCTAGTAGCGCATCACGTAAACAATTTGAAAAACCTGGAGCACTGCAACATATGTGAATTTTTCAACATTACCAGAAGAGAATTGAAACTAAAAGTCTCACGCTCGACTTTTACACGCAGCCTATACATTAAATTTAACTCAGAGTTATAAAAAATAAACGAAAATGAATCCCCGCAACGATATTCAAAGAAAATAAAAGGAAGGCACGACGAGAATGCTTGCAGCAGCACACGCCGTGACCCGGAAAAATTCGCAATAAAAAAGAAAAAAAACCAAGCACTTTTAATTTAATAGAATAAACAAGTGTCTCGCGGAACATTACTCCGACGATATCTCAATGATATACAATGTGTGTGTGAGTGTGTGAGTACGAGCGTATGGGATTTCACTCTCAAGTCGCGATTTTTATTACTAGACACGTTCGGCCGCGGCATCTCTTTGACCATGCGGTAGCGC
Organism: Megastigmus stigmatizans; assembly: GCA_900490015.1. Classification (NCBI taxonomy): domain Eukaryota; kingdom Metazoa; phylum Arthropoda; class Insecta; order Hymenoptera; family Megastigmidae; genus Megastigmus; species Megastigmus stigmatizans. Next base: position 36,175 of record UELV01181916.1, read on the forward strand.
ATCATTTTTGTCCGACCTTTAACAACACATATATATATATGTATACTCTCTGTACCGCGCGGGCGCATTCATCCATTATGCATGAGAACGAAAAATAAAGCGTTCGGGGTCAGTGCGGCAGTAAGAATTTTTTTTTTTTTTATAGTTAACCCTTGACTTAATAGGTGGGTGGAGGAATACCCCGTGTGCATGTGTATGTATGCTTTTGAGAAGCTTTTTTCTTTTTGAATATTATACGCTTTTTACGGCGTGTTTGTTGGATTTTTATGCAGGTTCGTGTAGCGCAATATACATCGAGTGAGTTAAATGGACGTGGGGGGTTGAAGGGTTGATTGCTTTAGTATTAAGGCTCGGATGAAATACGAGCGTCTGAAGCTTCTCGTGAATTCAGTAGATTGCGTATGACGGGCAGGCTTGATATTGTTGTTTTATACATTCGAACGCGCGATGTAGACACAAGATTCTCTAATTCGTCTTTCGCATGACTTTCGATATCGAACAAAAGCCGCCCAGTAATTCTCTGATATCGAGTTTCATTTTGACATTTCTCGCTGTTTTATCCTTTGTATGCAGAATAATAAATGCGTATAGCAATGAGGATGAAAGAGCTTTTTATTTCAATAATTTATACACTTGTTTATTCGTTATTGTGCAAAGATTTACTCCGTGTGTTTTAATTGGGCGCTAATAAATTCAATAAAATCTTTTGTACATACAAATAATTGTTAATAAATGGAATCACGGAATTATCGGTGCACGTTATCTCCGAATTTATCGTAAAATTAAAATTGTGCGCAAGCTACTATACTTATATATTTTCCGTGCGCATTCCCGAGAATTATTGTTCTAAAAAAAGCGCGTAATTTATCAGAGTGCATAAATATTCATTTCATAGAGAGTATTTACACTTTATATCTGATCGATGCATAAAGTAAAAGAGAGCAAGAACGGGGACCAAGACTAATACCTTTCGCAGAAATAAAGTGAGCACGACCACATTAAAATACAGAGCGGATGAAGATACGAATGGGCGAAAAAAATGAGAATCAAGTGGACAGAGAGATTCGGCGACAGAAGCTCCCGCGCGCGCACACACACACATGAGCTCGGATAGAACGTTATTTATGCATCTGAAAGGCAATTCCCGAGTGTAGGATTCGGCTTAATCGGGTCACGTCGATGCTATTTTCGACGGTGGTACGACCTCGTCAGGTTTCTCTCGCATGGTCTCTTTCATTGTTTCTGTCGCTATGTCGAGTTCTCCTTTACTTCCGCCTCTCTCTCCCTCTCTCTCCCTCTCTCTCCCTCTCTCTCTCTCACCCCTTTCTTCGCCTATATTCTCGTCCATTGTTATTTTTGTCCTGCGACCAAACGGAGAAAAATAAGTGTATTCGTACGTGGACCTGCGGAATTAATCGCGTCGTGCGTATATATATATATATATATATGCGGGGCTCGGTACCGAGGAAAAAAAACTGATGGATTAATTGATTTTAGGCAAAGCGCTGCAGTATCGGCATTGGTCATGAGCAGAATAAGATTAGTATCGATTTATTGGAAGTTAAATGGCTATAACGTTTAGCTCTGTATAATTAATATACGTTTGGATACAATAAAGTAGAGTATTGACTTGTAAGGCAATACTCTATTCAAAAAATTCAAAACAATGTATTTTGTATATGTAATCTGTAGTGAATTTTTAACATATTTTGAATACATAAATCTATGCGATCGATGATCACTTAAAACATTGAAAAGATCGCTTTCAAAGTTTTAAAATCGCGTAATTTGTAACTCATTTAGAGATGCAGAGAGTAATAATTAGCTTTGCATACTTTACGATTCACCACTCAACAATTTATCAATTTTTCCATCAATCCAATTCGATCTTCAAAGCGAAAAGGAAATAATTATCAGTGCGAAGGTCAAAGACCGATATTTTAATTAGCATTCATTAGACGCTTCACACCCACGGTACTCCCCTATCTTTGATCCTGCACCAGATCATTTTTCCTTTTTTTTTTCGTCTTCTGTCCCACCACCGACTTTTACGCGAATAGCAGCGGTGCCAGCAGCAGCGGTAGCGATAGGATCCGGCGAGTGACATTTGACTTTAATAGCGTTCGGGTGCGTGGCCGCTCGTTTAAAACGATAGTGCGAGCCGATTGATTCATCCGCGACTGCAGCTCTCAATGAGATTTTTACTCGCTTGGGGATCGCATATACCACCACATGTCGATTGCCCCTTTCTCTCTTTATCTCCGTCTCGTGTTGGAAACATGGAAACGTATATATATATACACCCTATGAGCCCCTACCCCGCGAACATCCGATCAATCTCACTTTTGTCGCTTTGCTTTTGTTCAGTCATTTTTATTCCTGCTCGGTGCTGGGACAATTGCCATATCTGAATTGGTCTAGGGACTTTCGCCTCTGTGTCGTCTGTTGTGCATTTTTGTGTTACGTGTAAATAGACTGGTTCCGAGTGCACTCGAAGGCAGGTATTGTATAACCCTGATGTGGAATTGCGATTTGTAGGTTTTTGTTATTCTGGTGCGCGAATTGCTAGTTGTACGAATTGCAAGTTACATTATATCAAATGGAGATACAGATTTGAATTTATAAATTTACGTCGGAAGGAAAACTCGACGACTCAAATTATCAAAGTGGCCTGTACGACATAATTGACAAACTTGCGAACTTTAAGCTAGAAAATACATTGTTATTACTCTGCCACGAAGTAAAATATTGAATTTGCAATGGATACCGTTGTATCGCCAAGGAAAATCAACGCTTAGCATCGTTACATTGCAAATTTCGCGGTACACTACGTCAGCCGCGTCGCAAGTTAAATTGCCTCTTGGACTGGTAGTTTACCACTCATATTTCGTAAAGTGGCTAGGCGTAACCTTCGCTCGTGGCCTACACCGCGTCTCGAGGCTACACAGTGTCGCAAGTATCAAAAAACGACGTCTTCAATCATTCTTTTTTCAACACTTTGCAGGAAGACGGAGCAGGAGAAGGCGGCGAATCGCGCGGCTGCCTGCAGGGTGTGTATAAAGTCCATTAAGCCTGAAGATATTTCGCGTACGTGCCATGGCTGTCAACGCAAGGTCTGCGAGGACTGCGCCTCGTACTCGAACACTGCGGACTCGGACGATCCCGTGAGTACTTTCAAAATCAACCTATAAACGCGCCCTGGAGATGTTTTTTTGCTTTTTTCTTTTTGTTTTTTCATCTCTATACGCGTCTTCAATTTCTTTCATTTCTTTAATTCGCTGGTCTTACTCGACTGCATTTGAAATATGGGTTGGTCTGAAATGAATGACTCAACATTTATTTACTGCAAGGTTGCATAGTGAGTGTAATGTTTCGATGAATAATATTATCGACATGAAGAGGAATTTCAATTTATGAAACCGGGAAACTTTCTATTATGAAAATTATAATCCTTGGATGCAAAGCTGGTTATCAGAAGCTACCGTATATTTGTCGAATTCCAGATAAATAATATCGCGGAAGGTAAATATGCACGTAAAATATGTGTTGTATAATATATAGCACATAGTTATATATTTAACTAATATTAATTATGACACGATAAACATTGGAGTTGAACATATTATTAAACTTTTTCAATGATATTGATATGAAATATTTTCTTTAGATGTGTTTGCAGATTTTTGTTGAATAAGTTGGATAAGAGCAGGTTTTAACTAGGAAAATGTTATTTTAAATATATTATTCTATTATTGTTCGTCACGGTATCTCTAAAGAAGCTAGTATCGAGCACTTTTTAATTTAAATGAACTGAATATATGGGATGGAGAACTTCGTACTTTAGCCAGATAATGCTTTTAATTGTACGTTTATTACGACCATACTTTCCCTGTGCGCATTTAGTTTCATTTAATTCGCAAGTAAGAAATCTTGTTGAAATAGGAGGATTTCACGAGATAAAGGAATTACTGATTTCCTTGAAAAGCAATGCTAAACCTTTCCATTCATTCGGAATTTATTTTGATCCTAAAACGAAAAAACTATTCTATTTAATAATAATTCATATATACAAACTTTAAGAAGCACATTTTATAAAGAATCGATGGATACACAATTGTTATTGAAAATATAGAAATCTCGAACGTCTTGAATTAAAAATAGATATTTTGCCGATAAAATTTGAATTTTTTACCCTAAATATAAATTTATTTTCTTTTCTAAAATAACCGTAATGTTTTTTTTTATTTTGAAAGGACCGTAGCTAAAGATTCGTTTTGAACTACGAAATTTCCCCTGGTAGAAAATATACGGCGAGTAAATGGTTCTAACTCGGTTTTTCATGAAAAGTGTCGAGAAAATCATGGCGGTAGTGACGCTCCGCCGATATATATGTCTTGAAGTTCAGCCTGGCTCTAGGCTTGCATATTATGCATATGCGGCTTTCCACACCAGCTTTGCATAAATTTTATAATGCCTTCAAAATTATGACTGCAATCAATTTATACTTTTTATTTTGATTCAGAAAATTCAATTGTTCAATAAAATAAACTGATATGAATCGTCAAAATTTTGGTTCATTTCGACAAGTAATTTTATTTTCTAGGATCGAAGGATTATAAAATAAAAATTTGGTTTATTTCAAATAGCTTATAGAAGAGAAATATCAAATTATTGACTTTTAATTAAAAGCATTTTGTTCTATCTCAATATTTAATAATAATCTTTATCTTTACCAAATATATAATGGCTGTAACAGTTGAAAATCAATTCAATTCTAAATATTAATTTTGTGTTCATATTTAACATAAATCAGTTGAATCTTTACATCAGGCATCTCTTTCAGAGCCGGGGAAATAAAATAGGAAAACAAAAAATCTGGTTTCCAGACAGTCCAATGAAAAACACGGAGAGCAGCATATATGGGCGACCGCAGCATAGAATGCGGTATGAGAAAAAGTATATAGAGGGTAAAAGGCAGTGCCAGATGATATTCCTGCACGTATAAAGCACGTATAAAGCAATGCAAATATCGTCTAATGGCAATAACGAGCGGGGGCTCAGCCACGGAGTACGAGCAAACAATTTCCACGCCGCGCACACATGTACCGACGGTCCGATATAGCTCGGCGACTCTTCCTCTCTCGCGCGCTCTCCTATACATACAAACGACGCATTGAGAATTTTTCAAGAGGCCGGATGTCCGTTATACGCGTACAATGTCAGCTTCGTTTACGCGACGAAGCCGTGGGGAAATAGAAATTGGCTCGCGGTGGACTGGGTGGTTTTATCGTGCGTGTATACCAAGACGCGATTGAATCTAATGATACGGCCCTGCCACGGATAAAGTTAGTCGCGAGGCGTGGATGCTTCGGACGTGGTAAGCAGTTTCTTGTGGAGCTTTCGCTCGGCCATCGATTGGTTTAGAATGTAAAGAGCGCGTAAAAATAAAATGTAGGAAATATTATTATTTCAGTGCATTATCCTTTGCTTTTTATATGTACTCGGTATTGTGGACGATTATTGCTTTATTTACGTCCTACTTTAGAATAAAGTATATACGCGATGCCGAATATGTACCCCCGAGAGGTCAAGTAATTTATTGCGCATCGATGAAATAACTTGATCTACACCCGAAACTAAATTTTCTTGATTTATCAGGTATTGTTTCGAAGTAAAAGCATGATTCACTCGAGTTTACGAAAAGTTCATTTAGACGGCCATTAATAAAATATCGACTCGGAGCTTAATTTGCGCATTTGTAGAGAATACAAGAATTTGCATATCACGTAAATTGGAGAATTTTCTTTATCAGAACCAATATTTGATAAATGCCGTTCACATTTCTATTGGATTTAATATAAACTCTCAATTCATTAGAAAATAAGTTTTAAACAGTAGTCACTAAATTAGGCCTTGTGTTCGAGCTGATATGTATATTAATCGTTTCATAAAGAACATGTATACGCGGTTCATTCCATTTGCATACTCAAGTACTTTTATTACCAAAATTATTACAAAGCTTACTCTATTTTCATTAGAGGTTTATTCCCAAGGTATAATATATATGCCACTATTCGATTTCATAGCTTATCGTAACAGCTTCTCTTTGTCAAAATCTCGCAAGAGAAAGTTTTTTTATAATTGGTGCTTTATTTCTCTCGTTCAAATTTATTTACAAAAATTAGTTTACAAATAATTTACCTAAATTTAAGCAGTCGATAAAATTGAACTTTGTACCACAAAAGCAATAAAAAGTCGCTAATTTTTGGCACTTCCAACACTCGTTGAAACGTATGTACCATTAATTTGTATTCATTCGGCTATGCGCATCATCAATAACAATAAATTTTAGCTGAAAATTCACGTAAATGCCCGTATATAAATCAGAAAGATGGCCTGTCACTCGATTCCAACGCGATTGCCTCCAGACGAAGAGTATAAATCATTGTTTTCCCTTCGTACGCGAGCGCCAATATTTTTCTCTTCCTTCCTCCCCCTATACTCTCTTCTCGCACGCATTTCCATTCTCGCATCCTCGCTCCTCCCGAGCTCTTGTCAGCTTTCCTTTCAATTTGTATATCGCACGGGAGAAAGGGGGGACGATGTGCAGAAACGAAGTTCCGCCCTAAAACGAACAGCTTGTTCGCTTCGTTGCCGCGTAGGAGCCTCGCACGACGTCTTTCCTACTTTTCATCCCTTATTTCGTGAATTTTTATGCGCCCCTGGAAAAATGCAAGGCTAAATTGCGTTACTTATCCGTTCGGGACTGCACTCGCAAAAATATATCGACTGTCTCACCTTCCCGCAGCTCCAAAAATTCGTTTGCGTTACGAGACTTTGTTCGGGTGTATATAAGGGCACTGCCAAGAGACGCGCGCGAGTAGTGCATTCCGTAACACTGAGAAATTCTCTTGAATGGAGTTTTTACACCGAGTTAGGGTATCGTACACATCACATTTTATTATCCTAGTTTATTGTCCAACGCCTTTCCTAAACAAAAAATATCGTCGATAATTTCAATTCAGTTTCTTTGTTTCTCATCCATTGTCGAACTTACGAAGAATAATTCAATGCAAGTAAACAATCTCTCAATCCAAAAGATTGGATTACGTCTCTTTAAAATTGCACGAAGCCGCACAATCAATAACCCGACGTCTGAACATTACCATCCATCATTCTCGCGATTTCGATGTTTCAAAAGAGTAGCCTCCCTTTCTTGGGCTTAATGGCAAACAAAAGAAATATCGGGGCACGAGTGCAGGCGGCGGCGGCGGCACGGCTTACTCGCTGCCCCGATTAAAATTCCAGAAACGTTGGCCGGAAGAATTCTTGCTTCGGCTCGCTTGACAAATGGCGGGGCGAACGCCGGGAAAAAAGAGGCGTCAGACGTAATCGCGGGGGAAGCGCGCGCGCAAGTAGTGGTATACAGTCGTGGCGAGAAGAAGAAGGGCGAGGAAAAAATTGAAGGCGAACGCCCCGTAGCACGCGAGTGGAATATAACGAAGAGTTGGGCTATATACACAAACAGAGATTGTGGGAATTGCGTTGGGACACGCAAATAAATGCGCGCTGAGTGCGCGAGAAAAACAAGAGCGTATAGCCAAAGAAGTTGGAGGGCCTGGGATATACCAGTGGAAAAAGTATATACCCTGAGAAGAAGAAGCGAGACGTGCAGGAAATAGAACGAGTTTAAGAATATATGGATTGCTTCAATTTTAGCTTAATCCAACCAGAAAGAAGTGCGATTAAAATCTCTCTCTTCCGCTTTCGGTTTTTCCTGTCTTTCTCTGTCTTCGGTTAAAAATAAATGTTGATTGCTCGATCGGTGGATATATATATTTTATTTAATTTCTTGCTTTTTTCGGGGGTGTAGGAGAGCATTAAATGAAAATTGATTGCTGTAAAGTTTTATACCGCGGAGTTTCGGCCTTTCATATGGAAAAGCTAAAATTGTAAATATGAGAAGGTGGATTGAAGGCTGTATGAACAAGTTGGGATGGAGGATAAAATTGGAGCGCGTATTTATAAATGTTTTCTCAACTTTACCGGTTAATTATAAAATTGATATATGCAAAGTGGAGTCAAATATTAGTTAAAGCTATAGCATATTATTTTTCCTTTCTCGAGATGGAAGTTGTGCGATGGTGCTAAAAGTTTTTTGAGATAATATTGCTAGAATTTATTTTGAAACTCCGCAAATTGAAATGCACTTTTTGTAATTTATCACCGTATAATCGCTGGGTCGTCAATTTTGGGAAAAATCAAATAACAAAAATTTGCAATTTAAAATCTGTAAAGCATACTGTCGACACGGATATCGTAAATTCTGCCACCGTCCGGAACATAGATAGTATCTACATCATACGCAAGTCAACTATGCATATCGTATTGAATCAGTCAGCTGGTTCGGGTGATTATAACATGTTTCAGATTACAAGGGACTGTATTCAAAAGCTATTTGATTAACATAGATCTCATCACTGATTTTCTGAAATAAAGAATGTATTTAAATTTTAAAAATGTTATGAATTAAATACTTTAAGTTATTAAATGTTTGTTCTATTTCACTATATGTAACTGGATATTATAAATATGAGTACAGAAAAATAATAAAAATCTTGATTTCTAGTATAATATGCAATAAACCTCGAGTTCTGTATTTATATAATCATCCGATCGAAGCTGAAATAATTAAACTAAATATTTCATTTCAGAAAATTTCAGAAATCATAAATGTACCCTATTGTTTAGCAAATCTCTTTTGAATGCGGTCTCTTGTAATCTGAAGCGTGCTATAATGATCAAGAGCAATCGCGACTGATCGAATTCGATATGCATACTCTATCTACATAAAGTTAACGAAAATTTTACCTGTTTCGGTTGGTGGAAAATTATGCGATATTGGCATTTATGAACTTTGAATATTTTCATTCGCTTAAACATTATGACATACTTGTTACATGTAAAGTATGTTTAATATACGAATTTAAATTTTTTTGCATCTTTCTAATTTAAATAATAAATAATAGAATGAATAGAAATAATAGAATCCATAAAATTATAATCTTAACAGGAGATAAAGTATATAATATCTTATTTTTTACATTGAAGTGGGATAAGCCCGGCCGACGTATGATTCTACGAAGATTTGTGAATTAAGCGAGACAAGTAGAATCCTTGAAAATTTGCGGGCGTCCACAAAAAGGACGAGGGATTTTGGGAGAGCGCGCGGGTATAAAGTCCGTGGGGAGAATTACAGGGTGAAACACGACGTTAAATGAACTGGTTTTGTGGGCGTGACGCCGCAAAATCGGACACCAGGGAAGAATGTGCGAATAATATAATGAAATTTTTTTTCCTTCAACTTTTTTTAAAGCTATAAAGGTTTTTCCGGCGTCTCTGGGTCAAGTAGATAAATTAGTTAGACAGCAAGCAAATTTTTAAAGTGAAATATACGAATTCGAATCCATGTGTTCGGAAATACGATTTTCGATTTTAAAATCGCTACAAGATCTACAAGTACTGGCCGCAAATAAATTTCCAATACACAAATATATTTTTTCTCAAAGCAGCCATTGTACTCGCCACGCGTCATTCAAAGTCAAACCAATTTATTTTCAAATGACACACCAGCAGACCTACTCATAGTCTTTCGATCCTAGCGTTAAAAAATGAAAATGAGATCCTATGGTTATCCATTTCAGACGACGTGGCGCTGCAGTGTCTGTCGGCGAAAACTGGCACCGCGAGACACGCCAATCATTAGCAGCGAGTCCACCGAAGGTTCACTCGATGTGCCGATGTTGGAAGGTCTCGTGAGACGTCACAGCGATGCGCGTCTCACCCCGCAAAGGATGGGCCCAGACTGTGCGCTTGGTGCTGGTCTCGTGCCTCCGAGAACTCCGGATCTTAGACGACACTCGGATGTGTCGCCAGCCAGTCTTAAGGACCTCGAGAAGGTACGTTATTGGATTATCCTTGCTACTTGCTTATCTATATCGCAACTGGTGCGCTTAATTGAAAAGATAATTTATTTTTTTTCTGCTGATACTTTGTATAACTGTGGAAACGTATGAAGTTGGCATTTCAGCAATTCTACATTGTAATATGCGGAAAAGTTTATGTTTTCACATCTTACACAGATACGTTCAAAATGATTATTACGTAAATTGTCATTATTTAATCAATCTTATTCAAGTAGATTTTTTCCTAATAATTTGACATTATAATATTGGATATATTATTGTAAGTATTCTAGATAACATAACACAGTCTCTATTAAATTTAAATTAAGTCTATTAAATTTATCTATCTTCTATCTTTTATCTTCAAAATTTCATTCTCTTTTCAAATCTCTTTAATCTCTTTTTATATTATTATTAAGCAAGATATTAAAGAAAATTTTTATACCAAATAAAGGCTAATAAAAGAAATGCAAAGTACTCGTAGAATAAATCAATAGAATTATTAAATAGCGGTGAATAAAGAAGCATGAATGCGTGCTTATTATCTGGTTGCCATGCGCACTTTGGACTGTGTGTGTATATGTGTGTGTGTGTGTGTGTGTGTGTGTGTCTGTCTATTTGTGCGATGTGCAACGTTGTCCGTAGCCCATAAGCGCAGTTATATCCACGGTATATATATATATACTCACTCTCACTCGTCGTTATATGCACTGCTCTCGGCTTCCCGCGGGTGCGAGACGAAACGCAAGTGAATCCATATATACTCGCGGACGAAGAAACGGCGCAAGGACGCAATCCTTGCCGGTCGTTCGGGCTAGAAAGCAATTTGCAGATGCGATCTCTGCTTATTTCCCCATTCCGCGGTGTGCACTTTATTTCAGACGATGAAGCAAAAGATATACATAAATCTCTTTATCGTCCTTCCTCTGGTGTGAAGCAATCGCGGAAGAGTTTAGAGTCAATTACGCGTGCGTTATTCCTGAGTAATGGACTTTTCCTTATTCTCGATTCTTTGCGCGAACTCCTTCTTCTGCTTCTTCTTTATTTTTTTTTCGCATCGCGGACGATCGGAAGTAGTATGGATTCGCTTAAATTGTTTTGTGCGCGCTGAATTACGAAATCACCGCCTTTAAAGCTTGCACATCCGTATTATGCAATGAAACTCATAGTCACGTTGCTGGTCCAATGCTGCTTGATATATCCTAATATTGCTGTGCTAAGAAAATACATATAATTACTTTCACAATCACAATCGATATAATCTGTACATATTTACTAATTACCGTTTTTTATTAAGCCATGAAACTTATATTAATGATTTATATTCGATTTACGTATGATTTGCGGATGATTATGTTTAAAAACATTCATGGCTTAATAGTCTTTAATTTTTAATAAACAAGTTTCTATTTTTATTATAAAGACTTAAGTCTTCAGATGTGTGCTAGATAGAATAATAATAGCTCAGGAAAAGTGTAATCCAATATTTAAGAAATAATTTCTTATTAATATTATTATACGTATTAGTATAATTATTATGAGTATAAAGGAGAATAATACTGTATATATTTTTTATCATAATTTAATAATAGTAAGTATGGTATGATGAAACAATATTTAGGAGGGTAAAAACAAAACGTCGATCAAAAAGTTTCAATTTAGAAATACATAAACTACTTACGTACTATTAAAAAAGTGGTTTAAAGTTCGTAATAATTAACCATACCATTATTGAAATTGAATAATAACATCAATTTGACTTAATTTAATAAATTAAAGTAATTCTTTTATAATTATAATACCATTATAGATTGAACGGAATAAAAAGAAAGCATTAGCATGAAATTAATATTTTATTCAGATAATTACCAATCTTCTACATTATAGTTGATCATAAGAAGCAGATAAACGACTCCCCTTTTCCTTTTTCAATTCTATCTTAAAATTCAATTGAATTTCCAATTGGCGCATTGTCATTCCAAATATGAAGTCTCGAATTATACGTGATCGCGAAAACGTATTCATGGATAGTATTACTCGCAATTGTCACGGGATTCTGTACGATGAATCCAGTGATCGAGCTAGTTAGAAATCGGGATAATTCACAGAATATTTTACAGTATTTTATGATCACTAATTTAAAAAAAGATGAACTGCAAGCAATACAAATAAGAATAATCCATGACAATACAAACATCACGAGTATGTTTATTTTTCTTTAACCCTTTTACGCATAAAGACGAGTTAATTCGTACAAAATACACGGGCTTCCTGTATAATCCCTGCGCAGGAAGGATAAATAAAAAAAATATCATATTTAAAATCGTGTTAGAATTGAGATGCAATTTTCTCATAATTGAAAAATATTCATTTTTTGCGGTTTTTTTTTCAATATTTCTCATTTTATAATTAAATTGGGAAAAATTTATTTTATTTGCGTAAAAAGAGAACATATTGTGTGTATAAAGGATCATTAATTTTAATAACTAAAAGTTAAAAGTTAAAAATACTGCGATTTATAGATAAAGTAAACTATATCCTACTGACGTCAATTTGAGGTCATAAAAACGTTAATGGGTTAACGAGATTTATCCCCGTGAATCGTTTTACCATTGTATGAAGTTTTCGTTTTTTTTTCATTTTTAGTTCTAATGAATTACGTATTTCTGAGTAAAATTGAAATCGGTTATTGGATATACTTTTTTTTTAATGAAACTTATATTACTAAGTTGCACAAAGAATATTCTGTCAATCTTAATACAACGCAGATTCATATAAATCCTATTTTAGAGAAAGATATTTTGGTTTCCAATTTATGTAGTAAAATGACCTCTATTTTCTTTCCATTACAATAAAATGTTCGCTTATACATTTTTATATTTGATGTAATGAGTTCTGAAATTTAGCCGTAATGTCATAATATTCTACAAATCTGACAATTACCGTTTTATATTTTCATTCTTCCCAGAAGCTATTATCTATATGATGTACGGATGGACAATGGCGTTATCCAGCACAAGACAAGTTGTTATCATCCTCGGCTTTCTGTGGAGTGGGAGAGTGAGGAATGGAGCTTATCCCTCCTTATATAGGGCAGCTGTCCGCTCCCTACTCTATAGGTTCGAGCCTCCGCTGATTTCGTCGGGCATAGAAGTGGGGGACCCTCCACCCGCGTTGGTCCAGGCTTCCGTGGGGATCGAAGATCTCGTCTGCTCGACGGCGGTTTCTTCAGCTGCAGGCTGTTTCTTCTTTCTTCTTCCTCGTTTGCGAGGTCTGGTCGTTCTCTGACGTCCTTCTTCGGTAATGGCTTCTGCCTCATTTATGGCGGTTCCGTCTGGATACCGTGGTGTTTGGTTACCTTGTAAGGCGGTGGTTTCCTCGACGTAGGCAGCGCGTCCTGCGTCGTGAGGAGTGTCCAGGTGAGTAGCTGCGCGTCTACTCTCTCCGGCGTCTGGGTGATGCGGTTCTCGGTCAGCAGCGCGTCTGACGTGATGAGAGCCCGCGGGGTGTTGAGCAGCTGCGCGTCTGCTCTCGTCTGCGGTTTCCTGCGGTTGTGGAGCTGGCTTTAACTGGCCGATGTGGACCTTTACCGAGTCTCCTTGGCGATCGATGGTGTAAACTTCGCCGCTGACTGCCTCTAACACTTCAAATGGTCCTTCCCATTTGGGGGCGAATCCAGCGTGAAATCCAACTGCCGCATTTGATAAGTAATGCGT
>UELV01181918.1:0-105351 GCA_900490015.1 Megastigmus stigmatizans
TTTTTTTTATATAACATCTGCAGCAGATATATTGAATTCGGCGTAAACTGTAGAAGGATGTTTAATCTACTGATTTCCGTAATGGATAACACATCATTTCCGTAATTCTATTTACGGTCTCGCGCTAATCGCTCGGAAATCCGAATTGAGCGCTTGGTTTCGCACGAGGTTTCCGGGAAAACGAGTCAAGTCACACGTATAGTCGCGGTACGAGTGATAAAAGCCACGCCATTATTTCGATCAAAGCCATCTAAATAATACAAATCTTACGTGTGATATCGAGGCTGCGAGTAACGAACGGCTGCCGATATAAATATCTCTTCTCGCCACAACTATCATAACATATATACACACAGAGGCGCTCCTGTCTACACATGCACAGATATGCCTCACACCTATAATGTAAAGCTGCTTATACCTTATACGCATGCTGTGTGTAGTTGATTTTCTCTCTCTCTTTCTCACCTTTTTTCTGCCTTTTTCTCTTTCTCGCAACCGGCTGCAACTATAGACTTTAATTTATAGCCCCCGGGGCAGTGCATAATTCATTACGTTATCTCCTCCATTGTCAGCTCGCGCGTATTTCGCAGTTTCCTTCGATGTACGCGGCGCGGACTCGGCGAAGGAGACTCGGCACTCGGCAAGTCACACACAGACACACATGCACACACACAGACACAGAGACACCGACTTGGTATCCTTGTACGTGTGCAGCCGGCTTATAAGATCGATCGCGGCGATCGGTTCGAGAAAGAGGGAAACAAAACGGATCGACCGCGGCCAGACTATCGTTACCGAACAATCCACCTCCAGCTCCTTACTATACGCGTTTGTGTATTAGTTCTGCAGTTCGCATAAATATATGCCCGAGTGTGTGATATTGTGCGTGGACCGTGGTTTGCGCGACTTTTCTGCCTTCGTTGTTTGCGGCTACTTATAACCATTACATCTCTTCAGCACGACCAATTCGTTTAATTAAAAATTTCATTCTCATATATCTAGAATGTTATAAGAGATCGTAGCATGAATGATTACTTGCATATAGGTATACCGATATTTTTACCTTAAAAGCTCTAATTATTTTCGAACAATTAATTAAGATAATTGTTATATAAGATAGAGCTAGTATAACAATAGCCGGAGAATCGAGTTGGCTGCATTCAAAGTTACGTTGAACTCGTATACTTTGGGTAAAAAAGCAAAGGAGGGCTTAGAAGCGGCGTCGGTGACGGCGAGTGCGTGGGCGGAACAGAGGCTGCGAGAGTATAAGAGCGGAAGAGCCGCGCGTCGGAGTTAAATCGGAAAGATCAAAGGTGCGAAGGTGGCTGTGACAATTAATCAATGATATACACCCATTATGCGCGATAAAGTACATTCGCGTGAGTAAGCCAACTTTTCGTTGCGCTGCCGTTATATGGTATATATACGTATAGCGGAGTCGTGCGATTTCCAGATAAGATACTTATACCGCACAAACACACATACACACACACGGCGCGTGGATTTGTATTCACTCGGTGCTTTATGCAACGGCGGCGGCGGCGGCCGCAGCAGGACGTGTTGTTGAGTCGCGGATAAACGCCGGCGACTTTTTACTTGGTAAATCCGAGTAAATATGTGTCGAACTACGCCGCGGAGGGATTACCTCACGCTAGATTTATTTTCGATTATTATGCGCAGATTTTTAGGCAGCCGCCCACATTTGTAGGTGTTGTATTTTCCAAGGAGAGCGAGTTGCTGCACCGCACTATATGCACAAGCGCGTTTCTCCCGCACCGCTCCTGCTGCAAGGGAGTGAGAAAATTGCGCCGCTCGCACGTCACCACCAATAATGATATATTCGCTTTTCCCGCTAGTGCGGATAAATTTGCGGTAAATCTCTCATCGACAATCACAACGACATATATAAAATTTCCTATTTTATACGAACGCAGCAAGAATTATAAATTCACAGACATCGCGTGCTATAAGCTGACTTTATCGATAATCAGTCGGCTGACATGAATTTAGCGCTCGAGCAATTAGTCCACCACGAGCGCGCGGCCCAAAACAGCGTTTCAGCAGCCTGGCGCTTCTTACGTTTGTCTGTAAAAATTGGCCTACAGCAAAGGCGCGCGAAACTCTCCCACAGGCTCGGTGCTCGCTTATGGCAACCGGTGGCGAAACAACGAGCCGCCGCAAACGGCAACAGCAGCAACTGCCGTACGCCCTGCAATGGGCATAATTAGCATTGTGCGTTTTATCACTGGCTTCCGTCGCTACTCTCTCCCCCGTTCGCCCCACTCTTGCTCTCCGCACGTAACAACTAGTACAGAGTGTTTTTCGCTTGGATCGATTAGAAATGACTATGTACGTAGGGCGCAAAGTTCCTTTTTCGCCAGCTCTTTCGCTTGTTTTATACTCTATACGAGCAAGCCGCTGCAGCCTATATTCGGCTCTGACTTTGAGACGTGTTGCGTAGCTCCCGCGTGCAGCGCAACTATATCAAGGCGCTTCGCACTTGTTCAGCGGTACAATCAGTCCTATTGCTTTGCTCTCCTCGCGGCTATCGCGCCTTGCCGTCTCAACGATCAAATCTTTCTCGCTGCTGCAGCGAAAATTTCTAGCTTTGGATAATTTTCCATTTCCTCGTGTTATCAACCTACAATATCATTAGACTGAAAATAATAAAAACTGAAAATAACTTTTTTCCCTTTTATATATATGCAAAATTACTGCACTTGAACACAATCGAGTACCCGAATAGAAGGAAATAATCGATGGACATTTGACAGTGAATGAGACAAGCCGCGCTCGAGTCCAGATGCAGTGAAAGAGGCCGCGGACGCAGGACGCGGCTCGGCTCGTAAATCAAATTGGAGTAAATCGACCGATAAAAGCTATGACTCACGACACGAGTGACTGTACGCGCTAAATTACTCAATTACACCGTCTTCGACGATGCGATGGCTCCCATGGGAAGACAAACCGATAAGACGCGATAAGACGAGGAAGACGGTCGCAACATCCGTATCGTACGATGTCATATCGAGAGTCGAGAGATGCAGTAAATATAACTCGGCCGAACAATCGCTACACAGGTCTTATTGCCGGGGCGAGAAGAAAAAGCAAAGTGCAGCTCGACACGAGTCTCGATCAATGGACAGCTCTGCCTCTGCAGGACGCGCCAAATTAATAAAGCCGATGTTCCGGCTCCAGTAATAGCAACAGTAGCTGATGCACGAGTTATCGGCTATATCGGCGTAGCGCAGGGCCACGTCTTTATACGAGCTCGCTCGGATACGTCGAGATGAGTATCGCTCTGTTGGTGCTGCAGTTGCCGCGGACCATTAGCTCGCATATCCACGTGCTCGCCCGCGCGGCTCACATGTGTGCAATGTGCAACGTGTGCTGCACAGACTCGCAGCAAAACCTCATGGCTCGTGCGGAGCTCGTTTGAGCCTCTGTGCTTTGGCCGCACGGCAGCGAATCGACGCCCGGAGAGAAGAAGTGCCGATCTGCCGCGAGCTCGTAAACGATAGCTCACTGTTTCTCCGGCTGTACTTATACCAGTCGCAGATGCGCGATTGCCTTCCGGCCGCTCGCGGGGAGATGCATTTTCCCCACACTTTGCCTTGCCTAGCTCCGCAGCCATATATACTTGCTCCTATGGATCACCTTGCTTTTTGCCTAACAACCTACAAATGGATTTTATTTGCTCAAATGAGAAATTCGAACAAATTAGAAATTACAGCTCTTTGCGATCAGCTAATTAGCGTATTAAATTGTTATATAACGTGTCAGCTTACATTACAAGAATTATGAAAGCAGAACTTATATCAGACGTATAATATCATAGGCACTTGGGGCAAGTGGTGAAGCGTCACAATCGGCAGGAGATAAGCCGGATAAGCTGGTGCAGTAAGACTGGCAGCGCGTAACTGACGCTGACTGGCACATAAATGCTACAAGCATAGATGCCCCCCGCGGACTACAAGTCGCACCGATACCGTCTCTCGACATCTCAGACTCTCTCTCTCTCTAGACTGCCGGCGTAGCTATGCTCCAACCCTCCCGCGTCATTTATCGGAAACGATGGCCTACAGGGGATCACCGCCCTCGATTACACGATGGGAGCTGAACGGCCCGCCGGACAGTCCGGACATACGCAGCTCTTACGTTGTTATGGTGTAAAACATGATCTAAGTAGGGTTGGCCAGTTGGGCTATACCTCTCATGCATATATATCTATAGTCCTGCTCGCTTCCTTTTTCAACAGCCTATACGCTGAACCGCAGCTTTATTCGTAAGTGCATTATTCGCAAGAGCTGGGAAAAAGAAAAGAAACGCCGGAGGGCTCCGCGACGACTCTGCAATCTCGTCGTTATACTCAAGCGAGGTATATATATACCAGTGCATCTGCGTGCACGGGTATAGTTATTGCGGAAATGTGCGTGCTACCTATACCCACTATTGCCTTACGCGCTTCAATAGCTAATGATGCTGTATAAATGTTGTCGCTCGTAGATCTGTGATGAAAGTGCCCATCTTACAAAGATAAATATTTATATAGCAGTTTCAGAATGCTACATACTCGCTTCCGATAAAAATACAATCGTCCATTCACCAAATTTAACGTTACTACGGGTTCTTTATGTAGAGAATCAAAGTTTTCATTTTCATTTCAAGTAATTCGGACCCAAAATGAGCCAGCAAAACTAAGCCACAATAAAATGTCTTTGAAAAAACGAATCTGCAATCGAGTGGAACTACGCGAATACTTATCATCGTTTATATAAAGTAATCTATATGTTAAAGTAAGAAAGCTGCAAGAGATCAGAACGGCGGAGGAACAAAGACAAGAAAAGGAACAGACTGCAGTGGATTGAGATTCGAATGCGGCTAAATAGGAGGAGGAGGAGATCAGCTCATCTGGGCTGAGGGCTATCGAGCTCGATTACGTGTAATACCTACCGAGTTCAATAGCGATCCCGTAGCGATCGATACAGCAAGCGGCAATGATGTACCGTATAGTAAATGTTATGTTTGCAGGGAGCACACGTATATATGCGTTTCTCTTTCTCCCGTCCCCAAAATTACTTAACTTTGAAAATAATCTTCAATTCGATGTACGTTTAAATACGAAAATGTAAGTTCAAATCCCTGGAAGCCCTGGAACACGTGTCAACTCGTTAAACACCGAGGCAAAAATCCAAAGGTTTGCGCATGAATCTGCACTCATATTTATACGTGCGGCCGCCTCCTCCTGCAGGTCTCCGTCTCCCCTCTCGGCTCTCGCCCATCCTCTTCTCTCTTTCCATTAGCTCGTTCTCTCCTATTCTCCCTTTCATTACAGTGGACGTAGGTATACACGCGTCGGCAGAGTGGAGAGTCGGGTAGTGGTGGTGTTGGCGGTGGTGGCCGGTTCCCATAGCTGCGCTCGTCTCTCGCGGGGCTGCTCTCCCACGCGCCTCGGAGCATTAGCTCTTCTGCTGCCGGTACAGAGCTGCTGCAGCACATGCAGTGGTAGCGGAGGAATCAGCCTGGCGGTTGAGAGGGAGGGGAAGCCGAGCCTGCCGAGCCGCGCGATGTTCGACTCGCGGCAATTACCGTAATACACCGGGCAAACACCGCAGCTGATCTTCTTCTTCTTCTCTCTCTCTCTCTCTCTCTCTGTTCCTTCTATCCTATGCTTGGCGCTTAACTCCTGTCTAGCGCTCACTCCATCTTCCCCTTCTACCTTCTACCTTTTTTAGCGCGGAAAAGAAAGAGAGAAAGAGAGAAAGGGAGAAGCGCGTGAGGTCGGAGGTTGCACTTCCTCTACCAGTCCCAGCCACGTATTCGCTTTTAGTCTACTATAGATGCAGCTGGGAGAAGAATGTGGATGATTCCGAGGAATTAAAAGTGTCGAGTCTTACATGCAGTACTTTATTTCCATTATTCTTTTTACGTACACTGCAGTGGAAATACTCTACTCTTAAAGAATAAATTAGAAGAAAATCAATTAATTACATGCTTTTCTTTAACTCATTAATATGTACGTACGTTTGTACGGGTATTTTTCAATTTAACCTACTTCCTCATGTCGCAGAGGGTAGAAAATTGGTTCAGATACTCATCTCAGAGATCATTTGGACTGGGACATCCAGATCGCCGATGTCGAGGGTATACTTGGGGGTGTTTAAAAAAATTTTCAACTACTAAGTAAACTATCCGTAATCATTAAGTACTTTTAAATAAGACTAAAAAGTAAAAAAATAAAATAAACAAAATTTTTTTTAAAAAACATGCTCTTTTAAAAAATGATAAAAAATATTGAACTAAAAAGTAAAAAATAATTTTTTTACAAGAGCAATTTACCAATCAATTGTACTGCATTTTTCAAAACGTCAATTACTTTGGTAATAATTACAATTTTAAATAATGTTGAACATATTTAATTTTTGAGTAAAAAGAAAAGTCTTAACCCAATACAACAAATGTCCTGATGAATTTATCAGATACTTTATTCGATAATCGTTTAATCTTCATAAAGATGGCCTGCCATAATTAGTTGCCCCATGGTTGTATAAGACCAACGCTTTTCTTTTTACTCAAAAATTAAATATGTTCAACATTATTTAAAATTGTAGTTATTGTTCGGTTGTTTCTATAGTAATTGACGCTTTAAAAAATGTAGTAGAACTGGTTGGTAAGTCGTCTTGTAAAAAATTTATTTTTTACTTTTTAGTTCAATACTTTATATCATTTTTTTAGAAAGCATGTTTTTAAAATTTTTGTTTTTATTAATTTTCTTTAATTTAATTTTAGAAAAAAATATCAAAAACTTTGTGCTAATGGTGTTTGCCACTTAAGTCTGTCGAGTCCGTTGAGAGTTTGGTTCTGCCAACTACTCGAATCGTGTAGACGAGCTGGCAGCTGGCGTATTCCAAGTTTCGTCCCAACATTCGAGTCCCAAGTATAAAGGGAGACAAGCGCGAGACAGCGCACATCGTCCTCGACGCTTATAGAATTACCGAGGAACTCGCAATTTTCACCTTTTTCTTTCCTGTCTTTCCGTCTTTCCGTGAAATGCAAGCATACCCCGGCTGCAAAATGTAGTTTCGTCAGACGACGCGCGGCAATTCCCTATGCAAACTACCATCATGCATTTTTAGGGTGATCTTTTTGAAGAATGCAGTCTTTTTCCTGGAAACATCGAAAGACGTTTTTCAAACGCTCTTAGTGTGTGGTTACCTGGACTGTAGAGAAAGTCCCATTCATTCACTTCAGTTATTGTACATCGTTAGTTCTGCTCATCTGCATGCTCGACTCGTTATAGTTTTTAATAAAATCTAAAGTTTCACATGCTCATGTATTACTGATGTACAGGTTAGTCTAGAAAAAGTCAAAGACTCGCAGTACGGTGGCGGCGGCGAAAAAGAAAAAGGGACGAGGCATATCTGCCATTTTCACATCGTCATCCGGCAATTCTGGCGGTGCCGCGATCGCAATCGTCGACTGCAGTCGTGCACAGTTGCGCGCGTCCCATAACTCACGAGGAAGGAGGAGAGATCCAGCATATCCAGCATATCCAGCATATCCAGTATATCCAACAGCCGCAGCATCAGCAGCCACGGATACAATAAGAAGAGCGGTGCGCCGTATTTCGCGGCGTTTGCGTATACAACTGCTGTTGCAGCTACTGTCGTCGTGTGCGGACCGCTTGTCCGAGTACCAGCGCAGGAGCGCGGAACATATTATAATATAGGCGAGAACGGGCGAGGGAGTCTTGTGGTCTTGCGGTGCCGCCACTCTCGAATTGGCGAAAATCAGCCTGCCGCGGTTGCATAACTCGAACCGCCTGTATATGGACATGTTCGAAAATACGCTTGTCTTTCCCCTCTTCTTGCGCATTTCTTCTGCACAGTATTTTTCCTGCGAAATTCCACTTTTTCTTTACTTTCAACGCACGGAATGCACGGAGACTGTAATGAAAACGTCATAGCTATTTTAGATCTACTTTCTTCACCTGCACTATTTCATTGAAATAAAATAAAAGTGTAGATGTTTGCATGTCGGGAATCCACAAGCGCACGAAAGTATAATTGTAAAGAAACGTCGAGAGGTCGCGAGAGACGGAGAGAGAGAGAGAGAAGAGAAGAGTGGAGTAGGTAGGTGTACGTGGCTTGCGGCCGCGGCGGTGTTAAGTAGATAGAGGCGGCGCGATAGCCGAGCCCGATACAGCGCTGATACGCGAAATACACGGCGAGCAAGTCTGAATTCGGAGTAGTATATGGCGTTTCGAGCGCGTGTTCCGCAAACACGGAATCCTCCAGATAGTGATAATTCATTAATTCGCGCTCGAGCCCGTAGTCTGCGTCGGTATAAGCGCTGCTGCAAGAGCCTCAGAGCAAAGCAAGAAGAACAGAGAAGAGAAGCGGTAGAAGAACTGCTGGAGAACTGCTTTATGGCGCTGCTGATCTTGTCGGGCTGCAGCTTTAAGGGGCAGCAGCTTCTCCACCGCTACGAGGCTTAACGCGCAGCTAACGCTACCCCGGCGGCGACTCAAAAATCCCCGAATGCATAAATCGCTCCTGAGCTGCTATCCTGCCCGACTGCGCGCACACACACACACACACACACACACACACTCTAATCTCGCTCTCTTCCCTCGCTTTAAACATATTCGACTAATAAAGCGCCAGCTCTTTAGTTGTTCCTATACTTTTGTCGAGCTGTTGCTGCTTTTTCGCCTTTTGGCTTTTTCAACAATTTATACGCAATCGTTAATTCATATTGCAGGCCGAAAATGATGTATGCAATTGCGGCATGTTATACGTCCAACTAGAATTATTGGCTTTGAAGCTTTATTCGATGCGAGTGAGCTCAAAAGACTGGTTCATTTAAAACAAAATATAAATCAATTTTTTTAAATTAATTTATGATTCAAGTATTAGAAAAATGAAAAGTTTTGTAGATTTTGTACTTGCAGTTTTTCATAAATTTATTTGAGGCAATCTTGATCATCGGAGCATATTTAATTCTAGATCATATACAAAAGCGTTGAAGAATCTCTTGTCGAGTCAGCTGGCAGACTCTATAAAACGGAAAATAGACGAATTCCTCAAGAGCAGGAAGAAACCAAAGTCAAAAATGGGAAAGGGAAATTTCGCAAAGGCTCTCGGATATGCGAGTTGCAGAGCCTCGAGGCTGCGCGAGGGCTTGACTTTCATTGCCCAGCGCACTGCACCACACAGGGATTGGGACTGGGACTGGGACTGGCTGGCAGCTCGCGGCCCGACTCGACCTACCGCAGCGACAGCGACTAGCGAGTGCAGAGCTCCGGCCTCTCCTCTCTCCTCTCTCCTCTTCTCTTCTCGCATTGTGCACGAGGTTTCGCTGGGGCTTTTTACGCGCGCGGGCCTCGAAGAAAGAAGAGATAGGCTGCTCTATACTGGAGGGGCGCTCGAGCCAAGGCTGAAGAGGTAAAGAAAACGGGGGAGTTGCGCTTGGGGGCCGGGAAGGAAAAATTTGGAAGACAGAAACTTGACAGGGAGAGAGATAAAATGATCCTTTGGGCCTAATTCACGCTGCCTCGTACATCATTGTGACGCAACCTCAATGAGCCTTTTACCTACGCACACACACACACACACACACACACACACACACACAGACACATTGCACTGTACTCGAGCGAGCGAAATGTCGCATTGACGATCAGCCATTTAGCAGCGGCTTAAATTATAACGTGCGAACGGCTCGTTAATAACAAAGACCCTGTCCTGACATCTTTTTCTTTTTCTTTTTATTTCTTTTACTGCTGTTTGCTGCCTAACGTGGATGTACTCTTTCGTAACCGCTCTCGATCATTCCACTTTCGTTGAATTCAAGCGGAATAAATTTATTTTTAAGGATAACAGCGATTTTGAAGGACAAAACGCTATCTATGTACATTTCTTTAAGAACATCCGCAAGGATCGTAAAGCTTCATAAAAAAGTCATCCCTATATCATCTTGATATACATATTTCGTTAGATAGTGAACTCGGCTTTAAATAACGTTACACATAAGTAACGCAGAATATATTTCTTACATGTTTTTAAAATTAATACGACTATACGTGTGACTATTCAATCGCGCTCTTGAAATTCGTATCGCAGAGTTTTCCCACTAGATTAATCGCCATTAGAGAAATAGCTCCATTAATGTATTAACAAATAACAGAAGCACGCGGATCACGATGTTATTAATAGGGCGATCGAAGATCATTTGCCACGACAATGCCAACTGTCCATTGCTCGACGAGCTCCAGCAGGGCTCGATAAATGATCCCTTTTAAATGCAACAAGACCGTGGCATAAAGCCTTGAGCCTTGATGGCGAGTAAAAGAAATCAAACGTCTATTGCATGACGAATGACGCCGAGGCCCTATTTAAGCGGCATCAACTGCCATTACAAATCCTATAAAGATAGGTATGTATAAAATTCTTTTGGAAAAATCATACTTTTTACAAAAGACCACTTTTTATCGCAAGTATTTATGATTGTTCATAGAGGTTGATTCATTGCTTATTACATCAGAGGTATAAGTAAAATTCAAAAGGAAAAGAAAAAACAAATTTAAATAGAAAGAAAAAAGAGCAACATTGGAATATGGCTGAGGATACGCGTACATTTCGAGGCCCGTCTCGCCGAGCAAAACTTACGAAAACACGACGAGTCAGTGGAATAAAAGTGTCGGTAATGCGACGTTCGAACACGGCGACATCGACAGAGACCAGCAAGAGCTCAGATTAACGCATGCAGATGCATATAGGAGACGCTGGTCCCCGTGAATTATTATGACATTAGCGGAGAGAAGCTGGCGTCGGGCACGAGCTTGCAGTCGGTGCTACTCGTGCAACTCGGGAACGATGCGCCTCTCGTGTCCCGGGACTAGGACCTTCTCTCGGTGCTTGCTTTAATAATTCCCGACACAGCTAAGCTAAGAGGGACTATACGCGAATCGATCCGTATCGATCGTCGGCCGAGTGAAAGGAAGCGAGGAGTCGACGCCGCCGCCGACGCTCGGAGAATCGATCAGCTCGGAGATCCCAGAGCGCGGTGAACGAGTGTGTGTGTGCATAGAGAACGAGAGCTGGCTCTGCATCAGCTTCTGACAAAGTGACGTGGCTTGTTCGAGGTGTAACGGCGAGACCGCGAGAGCTTGTACTTTGTGCACTGCATATATGGAGCTATCGGGCGTTTATGCCTTTTATGCAGCAGAAGCCGCCGCCGCCGCCGCCGCCGCCGCCGCCGCCGAGCGAGAGGTTACTTTTCGAGCCCGTGGATATCGACGAAAACAGGATTTATGGGGCTATTGAGAGGAGCCGAGAGGAATATAATGGGCAACGGGTGTCGAGAAAAAATCCATCTTGGAGCTAAGGAGATTCGATGGCGATGCGCGAGAACAGAATAAGCGGAGCCCAGCGATTATCATCGACTCGCGTACAAGCATTTATAGAATTTGTATGGCTACAAGCGATCGATCGCATCGATCCGACTCTTCTCCTATACACTACGAGTTATTTTATTTTAGCTCTCGATTGATACTTTATTATTGCGGCTGCTAAGGAGCAGAGATCGATTGCAAAAGCCGCCGAGCTGCTCCTGCTGCTAGAAATTCGAGAAAATTAACAGTTTCAATTGTTGGAATCTGCATCTTTTCATCTAACAAGTAGCAAAACTATCAACCGCGGTCAAAGCAGCGGTTTCTCTCATATAAGGTGCCGATTTCCGCGGCTGCGCATGCAATCGTTTAGTTGCGCGGCAAATTACTAGTCATTCACTTAGCGCTGCAGTGGTGGTCTTCCGTCCAAAGAGGCTGAAAATTGCCGCGCGAATTAAATGGCCACCTATCGCACTGCCTAACAACTTGACACAAAAGCCCGCAGCTAAATCAATAGTCGTGGACGAGGGCCGGTACGAAGTATCGGTGAAAATCGCCGAGGCTCAAACACTTATGAGCCGATAAATCATCGAATTATCGACTCCGCGGAGCGAGCGCGCTGGTGCACAGCGTATACGAGCTGTGCCAATCCGCGTCAAAGATCCGCGCGATCGCGGCGGTAATCGATTGGTAATGTTGTCGGGGTCGCGACGGGACCTCGCCCGGGTATAAGGAGCTGGCGCAGCCGCATAGAGGCGCACGCCGAGAGTTCCCCGATCGTGAAGCTTCGCCGGCCAATCGCTGATTTATGCGACTTTCCCACGTCATTTGCGCGCGCCTCGCTCTTCCAAACGATTCGAGTATCGGATGACGCTGCAAATGCGCTTGATGTTACATCGCTGATTGGCGCTCGGGTCTCGCGCGATACCGATCGGCTGCCAAGTGGTTTCCGATTAAGGTCTCGATGCGTGCTTCGGAGGATGGAAAAAGCTTTTCAGCCAATTCGAAAGATTTCGGTTGCTTAAAAGTGGCCGTTGGGAAAAATGGGGAAGGTATATAGCGTTTGCGGGTCGTGAGCGTGATACGGTGTGCGTCTGCAGGAAAGGGGAGTCTGCAGTCTGCACAGCTAAAAGGTATAGACGTAGCCGTTGGAAAGGCCAAAGTCTGGAGTGAGCCGCGGCCGCGCAATGCCGGTATAATTAATCATCCTCAAAAGTGATTAGAAAGCTACGAACTCGCGCCGTTTCTTCCGCTTTTACGACTCCGTATATACGATCCACACATGTGCACATAATACGAAAGCACTGCTCATATACACGTAGACACGCGCTCGCTGGTAGTGGGCAAAAGTAATGGGTTATCCCTGTCCTTCTCTCTCTCTCTCTCTCTCTCTCTTACCTCTGCAGCAGCAGCAGCGCAAGATCGGCGCACACACGCGTGTAAACATGTACGTATTTACGAAGGTATATTTCCAAGAAGCTGCTAACAGGAAACTCACCTGAAACAAAAACGTTAATTTCACGTTAGAGAATTATATCTGAGCTATGGAAACACGAGCTGAATTAACTTATAATCTAATTTACATTTATGCGTAATAAAGGAGAGAGATATGATTTCGAGGGCTCGTTTATTTGTTATTCATAGCGATATCTCGTGCAGGAGAGAGTCAGACTTTCCGACGGCTTCGCTGATGCTTTTTGTGCCGCTACCTCAAATATGCTAATTAGAGCTCGAATGATTATATATTGGTATTGAAGAAACGCGAATGAGAGATTGATACAGAACTAAATTACGTTTACAAAATTATATAAATCAAGCTGGTTTCAATTTATTTGCTATCGACGAGTTCCGATATATTCCCCAATATAGAGTTTCGATATGCAGTAGTTTCCTGACCAAGTGCAATTTTTTTGTTGAATTTTCCTGAAAAAATTCACCTAGTATTTTCAGTTTTTACTGCATCCCAGTGACTCTCCACTCGGTGGTATAATAACTAGTCCGAGCGTCGAGTTGATCCCACAGTCGTTGAGAGCCTCCTCTATTATAATATGTACTCGCAGCTTCAATATAAATTAGGTCTTCTTCAAGAAATTTCTGAATTCACTGCAAACGTCACAATGCAATCATTTTGCACTTTGTAGGATGATTTAATTTTTATTTAAAAATCACCCTTTTCAACGAGTAGCGAATAAAGTTGATTGAAAATCAATCGAGGATGAAACGATGACGCTACAATGACTGTCCGCGGCTCGCATCCCCCGCGCTATAGCTGAAAAATGATGCGCAAAAGAGAAGAGGAGCATAGTGAGCTCGCGATATCTCGTGTGCTCTAAAGAGTAAGAGTATAAGAGAAAGAGAGAAAGGCGCTGCATCTTTTCACGACGTGCTGCCACCCCCTTGGCCACGGCGGTGGCGGCGGCGTCCATGTGTCGGTGCGACCTACCGTTAGCCGGTTAACGAGCTGAGCTGTGGCTAGGCGCTCGAGCTCGCGCTCAGCCGACGTCCCATCGGCTGCGAGCGCATGCACGAAATGTAAACGTGGGAATCGGCGTCGGCCGCACTAGCCTATCCGAGCCGAGGACTATGGCGCGCGCTCCGTGCATTGCCAGCCACGAGCCGGCCTCTGCTATGCTGCTCGAGGCAGCTCCCTTTCTTATAGACCAACTGACGAGTTTCGGGGATATAGCACCTCATCGGCAGCTTCCTCAAGACTGCAAGACTGCAGATATTTTTTCTAGGGATGCAGGCGGAAACTTTTCCCGCATTTAAGGAGGTTCTATCGTTAGGGAATTTCGTTCAGAAAATTACGGCAAAAAATATAGTGTTTTTTTTTGTAAAGAACATTAGTCCCTGGCAAAGTTTTAGATAGGGTTAACGACCGAAATCGCAAGAAAAACACTTGTGTAAATTCGCATTTTAACACGTGTCTTATAGGAAATACGAAAAAAAAATTGTCAAAAAGTTAATAAAAACATACATGCTTAAAGAGTGTGATCTTATTTATCATTTAAAGCAAAAAAACAAATAGGTAATCGAAGAAATAAAAGGGATATTACATAAAAAAGTGTACATGGAAAAATAGATAGGTTATGCGCCTCTTCTCTGATCAATAAGGTTTTATACATTTTATTAATTTAATAAATTTATACATCCAATTATCAGTCTATTAGTTGTCTTAAATGAAATTAACATTTTAGGAACTAAATTTATGAATGTTGAAAGCACATTTTTTCATATCTTTCTGTAGTTCCTCAATTGACTTCATAATACCAATAGACATGTTCCCTGATTAATGTTTCTCCATAAGCTATCACCGTTATTAGCCCTGCACCGGTTTAGTCCAAAACAGACCATTTCGCGGCTACTCTTTACAATCATATTTTTTAAGCTTATATATTTACTTCCTGACAGGATGAAGATAAGCGATTCAAATTCTCCTCGTCCCTTGAAATCACCGGATCGACGAGACTCGCGACTGCGGCAGGCGACTCTTCCTTCGACCTTTTGCTCTCTCTCTCTCTGTCTCTCTTTTCGTCGCTGGCAGAGGAAGTTTCTCTCTTAAAAGTACGCGCGACTTTTCGCGACTATGCGAGAGTCTGCGCGTATACGTGCTTATGCATTATTCAGGAGCTGCCTGGACGTATGCCGCGTATTTAGATGAGATCGCCGCGCGATCTGCGCGATATTCGTGAACCCGGGCCCATGCGCAGTAGTATGTACCATGCACTTGGATAGTATATGCGCCAGCTCTCAGCTGCTTTCCAAAATCATTCTTTATTTTTCAGCTTAGTCCCGCTACCGGACGCTCAACAATAATGTTACATTTTGCGATATTTAATTCGTGAAATACCGAATACTATAGTAAGCTTTTACTTATTTCAAGGGATAAAATGAATGTTTTACACCGTTGGAACGAAACGAAAAGTTGGAGGTAGGTAATGGAGTTAAACAATTAAAGTGCAAGGTTAGGGGAAATTACTCAAAGTGCAGGCGAGATTTTGAAAGAAGCTACAGCGTAATAACAGCTGGCCGCGTGACTCATAATTTTCGAGATGAAAAGCAACTATCTTAATTCGACCTCTATATACTACTACCTTGTCGGCACTCAAATTGCATGGAATCTTGGGTTATAAGATAAGGAAAGCTCGACGCCACCGCCGCCACCGTCGCCGCCTCTCGCCTCAATCTTTCACATTTTTACGGAATTTTCGACATATTAAATCAGTTAAAACAGCGGCAGTGTAAACTTTGCTTTATAAGACGTCGTTTCGCGGCGTACAAACCAAATTGCTCCGGGCGAGTTTCTACTTCAGCTGTACACGTTGATAGCTAATAAACTTTTACTTTCTACTAAGTGATATACCATAAAGTTTTAAGGCTCTGCGATTATGTGTAAGATATTCTTACAAGAGGATAATTATCTGTGGCGCTTGAAGAAATTTCAAAGGATGAAATGGCATTGTAGATGATTTTATCATCGCAGAAGCGTGAAAAGTACAATAATCATTCCAAGTTCCGTATACATCATCTACTGCGGTAAACTAAAATCTGATTTTCATGCCGATCGTCGAGCTTGGTATAACTGGGTCTGGCCAGCCAAACATAAGCTGCTCAAATCTGAAAAGCCGAAATGGTCAAAGCTATACATCCACGAGCGTAGCTCAAAAGAGGTTCGCAGTAATTCAGTAATACAGTAATTCAGCAATTGAGTAGGAGGAATCCGACCGACCGGGATCGTGAGAAAATCCGAGCCTCAAAGCATAAGGAATCGCCCAAGTAGTTGCAGTGCAGGGCTGCTGCGCGACTGCAGACGCAATTAAATAGCGTAAGTCATTTGCGCGGCGGCGGCGGCGGGTACACACAACAATTTGCGCTCTGAGCCCATCCCGAGGGAGGTAAGCGGCCCTTTAATGCGATCGCATTAAAAGCGCGTAATGGAGCTGCCCTTCGCTTTTTCACCGCCGCTAATTAATGCCACTCAGCTCGAGCTCTCCTTCTTTCTCTCTCTGCGGCTCTGCTACGTGACGCGGCAGCTTATGTAGCTATTATATAGCGAAGGCCCCCGAGAGCCGCTGAACCCTCCCATAGACGCGCCATTTGGACTCGACTTGCACTTGCCGCAGCTTCCAGGAGCTCCGCGATGAATGTTGCCCGAGATTTCTGGAATCTTGCCGGGGCGTAAATGAGTTTCCTCCCTCCAACCCGGACGAGGCATTTACAAATCTTTACGCATCATTGGCATAGAACATCCATGCGCGGATCACGTCCCGTTGTTTCTTAATTTGTAAATTTTATTTATCACTCAGTCGATCGGCTATGCGAAACTTTCAACGCGAATTCAACTCTCTAGATTCTTCAGCCGCGGTCAAAGGCAATTAGCTTTCTCATTCGTATCGCGGCTGCAGCGCCAGTCGCAAAAAGCAAAGAAATCGCAAGCGAAGAGAGGAAGAGAGAAAGACAGGAAGAAAACTCTATACGATTAATAATCGAATCAACGACTCAATTACGACCTCGAATCGTAGAGCAAAAGGAAGAGAGGCAGAGCTGAGGAGGAGATGAAGAGCGAGAGGGAATTACATTTTGCGTAATGCATATACGTTGCGTGCTTTGCGTGTGTTATACACATCGGTGGCTCTCTCTTACTCTCTCCCTGTCTCTCTCTTCGAATCTGTTGAACATCCCTTATCGTCGCGGTTGGCCGCACAGCTGCATCGAGATGAGGTTGTTAGTCGCTCACCCGCTAATTATTAACGACGCTCGAAACGCGCATTCAATTTCTGCGAAACAAATGTGGTCATTTGGATTTCGCATTAGCTGGAGCGCGAGGCGGATTCGTGTCAGCCGCTCGCGTCTGTATATGTATAAGAGCTGCTTAGGCTTCCTCTTACTCACTTCTCCGCTTCTCCGTTAGCGAATTCGCCGCGCGTTGCTTGATTTTCCTGGCGCCCTGGGATCCTGAGCACATGCGCCGCCTCCTATAAGTCATGCGCTAATTACACGCTGCCGGCGATGAAATGCTTTTTCTGCGATCCTGCAGAATCTTTTAAACCCCTGCAAATGTATGAGTATAAGAGAAAGTGTTGAGACATTTCCGAGGATGTGGAATCTTTGGAACGAGCGATGAAAGTCGAGCGTAACACCAACTAGAAGAATATGCCAAATCGATCCATTGACAAAAAAAAAATTGCTTTCCTGGCCGAGACTGAGCTATAATCACATGCAACATAGTCTCGAATTTAGCAAAGATTCTAAAACTTGGCACATTTTTGAGTATAGGAGCAGAGAAGAGTATTGGAAGAAGCCGATCCGAATAGCCTATAGTCCGTACTTGCGATAGCCGCACAAGCGTACACTTACTTGGTAAACAAAGCGCATTATTCAAATTGACGGCGTTTTGGCCGGTAATTGTGCAATCGCCATTACGATGGGCTGCACTGGCATGTACATGGAAAGGCGCGAGCGGAGCTGTTGCTACTACTCCAGGGTTCTCTTATCTACGGCCGAGCGTCGTGCAATCAAATCACCTCACGACTCACAACGCACACTCGCAATTGGCCCAACTGTAATGCCACTCGTGCAGTTATTCTTCCTTCTATCCTGCAGGCCGACCTATCGATCAGCGCTGTAACAACTAATTCCCAACCGAGAGAAAAGCTCCATAGCAGCCATTTCCTACATTCATTTTTCCTCAGCTGCTCTTATATACTTATACCATCATTACACTTTTAATTCCGATGCGTAGATTTTTTTCACCTCCATTTAAATCTATATCATTTCACACGGCAGTCACGAGTACCAGAAATATTGAAAACATCATTTCACTGCAGGCAACTGGAAGCTCCCCGGGAATACGATTGGCATGAAAAGCACGGAGAAACAAATTTTCTCAGATACACAAGGGACTCGTTACCCATCGTGAGCTCGTAAATTTCATTGTCCTGCCCGTGTGGCATTTCACGAATTGCACAGTTAGCGCATGCTCCCAGCTCGAGTGCCCATGTATATACGCGGAAAAAAGAGCGGCGGCACGTCGAGGAAAAAAAAATTGCGCTGCTGAGAAAGCCATTGTCTCGCCAAACGGAAGATGATTGAATGGGTTTAGCGTATAGGTAGTCCTTTCTAATCGAGTATAGCGAAAGAAATGGTTGTCATCGCGCGGCAGCAGCGATCGACTCGATGGCCGATCTGCACGAACCACTTGTGCTGATCCAGCTGTACTACACGCCGATCTGTGCGAACTTTATTTGTTTGCTTATATACTCGTGTGTAGCGCGCGACCCAACATAATTTTCTCTTTTGCACTCCACTGCGTGGCTTTGTAACCGTTTAGCTTCCTTTCAACATATCCATCGGTAAACAATACTGTATACATTCACAGCTGATTTGCACTATAAGCATATACTAGCTATATAGTAGTACTTACTAAAAGGAGCGATGAAATTAAAGAAAAGCTCTAGAGGCTGGTCGAAGCAAGTAGGTACCAAAACAGTATCACATGATTACACGTGCAGAGAGACGATAGTGAGCTCCCATCCCTCAACTGCCTCAGCTCTAATAACGGCGAGTCGACATTTGCATCGCGGCCGAGCTGCGGCGCCGCGGCGCGATTATTGTTCTCACTTGGGGGCCGATCATGAGCTAAGCTGCAGCCCAGTATACATAGTCGGAGCTGCGCGTACCGATGATAAGGTGTACGATAACGAGGAGCCGCGAGTCAAGTCCATCGCATCGTGCAGATTCTGCAGCGAATGCCGGCCAATCAGATATCATTAGCGCTCGCGCCCGCCAAGAGCCGATCCGCACCGGCCGCTTTTCCCACGATCGGTGCAGCGCTTCCCTCGCTTGCTCTCGGCTCGATTTTGGAAAATGCGTAAGAGCTGCTACGTGACTCGATTTGGAGGTCGCGGTGTCCGAGGTGACTTAGCTCGGTATACAGTCGGAGATCTGCTGCTGCAGCTGCACGAGTCCCGCTGGTGAAAGTCTTTCGCGCAGCTTTCTGGACTGCAATCGCTGCGCGGCTTATCGCGCGAATTTCGTAATGACGGCCTTTGCGCTCCCACTCAAGTTCAATTTTGCGAGCAATTTCTTTTCTATTTTCGCTTTTTCGCGTCGAATGGACGACGACGTTTCAGCTCAGCTGCCAGGGGAAATGCAGTGAAAGGAGAATGTGCAACGAGTGGGCCGCGCGTGACAGTCGGTGACAGTGGGCCTCGTGATCCAGTGCTCGGGGGAAGGAGCTGGCACCGTATCATCCGACAACTTGATTGCTCGGCTATCGTTGCAGAGCGGCAATTCTCACCCCGCGGCGATAGACCGCCTTCTCTTCGACAATGTTTACCTAGCGTTTACCTATATTATACCTCTATACCGCCAACTAAAGACTGCTTATAATGTTCGCTGCGCCGCGTTATTCTGCTATAGAAAGTTATTTTATCAGTGCATGCACTGAATATAAACGTTACTAAATAAATTCAATATTTTTCAACTATGCGATTTCGAATGTTTTGCTCTTGCAAAGAAAACGTGTCCATTTGCTTTGGCGATGGCTTCGTGTGTACGATCATGCATTGCAAAACAAATATATATTATGACTGATTTGTAGATGTCATAGTTGGTCGTGACTGGAAAATAAATAGTATCGTTTAAGTCACGAAGACTGTACAGCTGGCATTTGTTTTAAGTGATATACGCGATTACTCTTTTCATATTTTCCCAGTTTTTTTTTATGCATGTATAAATAATCCGAGAGAAAACACTAAACCCCGATGGTAATATTATAGGTAAAAATTATTCTGTAAAAATAATTCCGACCTTTTTGTTTGCTGTTTTTTTTTTGACCCGCAAGCAACTCTTGCATTGTCGTTATCGGCTGCAAGTTACTTCACTTTCCCACTATAAACGTTTTGGCGTAACATTAAATTCCAAAAGCTCCTGGGAACAGGTAAACGAGTATAAAAGTACAAATTGCTCAATAAAACTAATACTGCAAGTCCCGCGAAAGCGTACATAAGCAGCCGCTGAGAGCTGGGTACAAATGAAGCGGGTATCATGCCGCCATGCCGTCATGCCGTCGAACCCATCGATGACAAAGTTCCATAAATTTTCTTAATGTCGAACGATTTCAAAAACGCCTTGGGAAGAAACTGAGACAAAGACCGCTGGGGAAAAATGTCCAAGAGTCTGTAGTGCGGCTGGCGTTGGTGCTCGGCTCAAACCTCTGCTCGGTTATACTCTCGCTCATCTATGATGAATCTAGATATATAATTATCGAGGACTGCGCACCGCGTCGGGTAATTATAATGTTCAATTGTTTAGCCCCAGAGCTCCAGCCTCGCTGCATCTTCCCGAACAAAGACTGCACAGTTAAGTTTGTTACAGATTTTTTCGGTTTGTCAACACTTTCAACCGCAGCGGCGACTGCCAGACGCGAGGGCTCGACTGTTTTAACTCGAACTGCACGCGTCATCGAAACATCCAATGTATCAGAGTAGGCAGTGCAGCGCGGGACATAATCGCGTCCTCCGGCGAGGGAATTACAGAGGGAACAAATACCTCTGCTTTCTAAGCGAACTGTGACCTTTAGTGCAGCAGCAGCGACAAAGCCTCTTTTCTTCTTTCCAGCATCCGCTGTAACACAATCCGGCAGTTTGGTGCAGGCGGCCACTCGGACGAGGGGGCGAGAGCCTAGAGTTGGACGAGTCGTGAGCCTTGAAGGAATTGCGGCATCTCGCAACGCCAGATCCGTCGCCCAGACTCTCTCTCTCTCTCTCTCTCTCTCTCACTCTCTCTCTCTCACTCTCAATGTACCCAGCTGCATGTGTTTGTGTGCAGTATAGACGCGGGGCACCGACCAGGACAATAGTTCTCGTATCGCCGAACGAGAGACGATAGCGACGGCGACGACGACAGAAAGAGAGAGAGAGAGAGAGAGAAGAGATTCTTGTGGGAGGAACAACGCTAACTCATTCCCAGCCCGAAGGGACGGACATGCAGAGAGCGAGAGAGGAGAGTGGAGTGCATTTCTCTTTTCTCTCTTGTTTGCTTCATTCTTTCAAATTGTATAGTGTTGAAAATCTGCTTCATCTCGAAACGTCATATTTTTTGTTATTTCAGAGAGACAAATTCGTCTACGATTTTTAATTACTTTATACTTTCTATTCACATCATCTCAAAAAAAGAATCTATTTATTTATATTGCATATTAAAAATAGGAACCATTTATAGGAATTATGTCATTTTGATCAAGCATTCTGTAATGTTCCTTTAATGTATATGTGTTTAAAATGGAAAATATTATTTTGCAAGTAAATTATTAATTGATTTTATCTCTAAGATATTGATTTTTAATTATTATTTGCGATTTACTGAATTTTATCAAACTGTAGGTTTTTTCTTTACTTTTTAATATTTTTAACATTCTCTGCTTATATTATGAATAAATAGATTAGTCAATTTAGTCGCAGTCACCTTCGAAGCTGCAAACAGCCGATCGATCCTGCACGGAATCATTCAAAATTAGCTCAACGTTTTTGCGCTATTTTCGAGGGAGAGCGGTTTCGGGTTCGGCTCGAGCTGCAGCCATCGCTCACTTTTTCCAGCGAATTCAGCACTTTGTTGCGAAATGGTGATGATCGTGGCGCGCGGTGTTTTTGCATCTGCGATTGCAAAATCGACTACCTATATTGATTTGGGATGAGCTGCACAGCGAGAATTATTATTGATTTGGGAGCGTTCTCCATCATCTTTTTCATGAATTTCGCTGATGGTAAATCGCGGTGAGATCCTTTTGTATGTATAGAAGTAATCATTGACTAGTTAGGAAGAAAAATAGTCAAATGTGTAGCTATACAGATAATTCGAACGCAGCATAATATTATTCTTTGAAGAATTGGATGGCAGTGCTACACTGATTTAAAAAACTTTAGTCCGTTCGCAATTTCTTTTTTTTTCAATGGAAACACGTGTTTATCAGTGTTGCGAGAGAAAAGGACCGGTTTCCGATTACCTTCGCGGTCCAAATACATTTTGAAGCCGCGAAATCTCTCAATGGCCGTAGACGTCCAAATGAAAAGAACCGCCCACCGTAGGATGCAGCTGCAGTGTAGCGCAGGCCAACGACTGCACCAAAGCTGTCCACGAGCAGATAAGCCTGCGCTGGCCTTAATAATCAAACACGGAGCGACGAAGGCGAGGGCGAAGAGTTGCGTCGTGCTCATCTCTCGCTCGGCTTTGGCTTAATGGCGCGTCTCTAACGACGACGGCTGCCCAGCCTTTCCCACGGGCTACTTCCGGACCTGCCGCGAGCTGCATCTACTATGACTCGCTATATGGGTCCGACGAGCGAAATTCGAGGCACTGCATACTTCGCAAGTGGCCTGCTGTTTCTGCAGCTACGCAAAATTTGTAAAATCAACTCATCTTAATCCCAGTTTGAATATCGTTCAAAGTTGAAGTTGGGGAAAATCAGTGGTGGTTACTCGTTGGTAATCGGCTCTCCTCGTTGCGTAAACGAAAGCATAGCGGACGGTGATCAGCAGCCGCCCGCCACAGGCTAACAGGCTAATAGGCGCGTCCTCGTCGCTCGCGGCGCGATTTCCGTGGCGATTTCGATAGCGAGTCGCGCGCTCCGAACCGTGGAGGGGAGGAGAGGGGGAGGAGGAGAGGAGGAGAGTCGTTCGCTGGAGAGGGCAACGAGAGCCCGTTTAAACGTCGATTGGTCGACGCTCGCCGCGACTTTTCCGATCAGAAAATCGCGCTCCGGAGAAGGCGGATGCCACCGCTCGCTCTCTCTCGCTCTCTCTCGCTCGTCTAGGAGGAGCCTGCGCCGCATCGAGTCTAACTGGGTCATCCCAGCGACTCGACGACTAGCGGTAAATAAGACTTCTCTCTCTCTCTCTCTCTCTCTCTCTCCTCTCTCTCCTCTCTCCTCTCTTGTTTCTTTCCCCTCTACTCTCGACGCGCAGACATGCCAGCTTTTTTGTTCTTTCTCTTTATATACTTCTTTGCAGCTTCTTCTTTGACGATTGTGATTTAAAAGGGCAGCTCCTATGCGATACTGCACCTCGGAAAAGATAAAAAAAACTGGCTACGTAGACTTTCTCAGAATTGTCTTATACATAAACAGTTATGGTATACTAATTATTCAACATGATTTTATGTGAAAATGGGTTTTGGTACACTGAATAAAAGTGATTAGAAACACAGATATTATTAAATTGATTTCTTGGACAATATTCACTTTCAGTAAGCTTTAATAAAATAAATTGAACAAAGCGATACCTAATTCTCAATCTTCTTGTTTGACATCAGTAGCTCACATTGACCTTTGCGAAGAAGCTGCAACAACAATGTTAACGCAAGCGTTCTCGAAATCACATCCCCTCTCCGGCGGGCCACTCGTCTCACCAGGTGAGTTACGCTCACGAGGGGAGGGGATCGCGAATCGGGCATCCAGGCGGTAGCTGCCTTCCCTCCCCCCCCCCGGAGCGCAGGTGAATCTCGCGATCCGACGTTTCACCGGCGCCTTGCCGTTTCGTGGCGCTGATTGGGTCCCCGGCGTCTCCGCGCTACGTCTGCATGGAAAGGGACCAGCTCTCGCGCGATGCTCGGAAAACCTGAGCATTGCCTACTACTGCTTATACCACATATATACATATCGTGCAGCTTTTCAATAGAAATCTGCTGCAGTACAAATTTGGAGTAGAAAATTCTGAAGTCTTGTGTATATAGCTTCTTTATGTACACTATGCACATTTTCTTCGCTTGTTTAAGCTACTCCAGTTGTAGCTGTCATTTTCATCTACTGCACATGCAATTCTTTATGTTTCACCAATAAAGGATTAAAGCAGCAATTAGTTTAAAGTCATGTTTTTTTATTCATTTTCCACTATAAAATTGAAAAATAATTCATATACATAGCGAAAGTTTTTTCTTCATAATATTCGAAACGTAGTATTGGCATTGATTAATTCTGATGTATGAAAGGCCAGAAATGTATAAAGTTTAGTGAGTATCGCTGATGAGTTATGACGAAAGCTTGAGAGGCGCGGCATTGAAATTTCGTATTACTCCATACGAAGCCCAAAGAATTTGTAGTCAATTTTTGTAGTTGTAGGTGGAATAGAAACTAATATGCATATATAGAGAAAGAATAATACTTCCTGATTTGGTAACTTTGTGTGCAATGTTTTGCCTGGACATCAAAACAATATCTTTCATTTGACGATAATTATTTGCCCGTCTAGTAGGAAGCGTCTGTTACCACTTGAGGAAGATCCCGGAAGTATTTCCTCAGTGTCAGCCCCCAAATTGACACGATTTCCGTCTGTTTCGCGTTTGCCATCGTCCACGAGAAGATGAGGCTGCAAAGCCTCGAAGGTGCGCAGGATCGCAAAGTAGCGCCTGGCGTAGGGCCGAAAACTCGTGGACGGAAGCGACTCGCGCTCGTCGATGTGGTTTATATGTTCGACTAAATGAAATTCGAGTTCAAGAGCAAGCGCTGCACGTATACGTATACATATACACTGTACATGACGGAATGAGATATCGCGCAAAGGTCGGCCTGCAGCTGGGCAGATTGCACTTGACTGATCGGGGCTCCGTGTTTTCAATGATTATTACACCTTTCTCTGATTAATGGCCGAGCTCCGCATGGGCCGCGCGAGCTGAAATTAAATCGTTTTAGCGCGGAACACGAGGCATGCGCAGCAACAGAGCTGGTGCATGCGCCTCCCTAAAGTCGCTCCAGCTCCGATCATTCTCTCTTCCTATCCATTCTATATACGCTCTATTTAGACTTGTTATTTTATTTTATGGCTCTTCGTGAATTGCCCGTGAGAATTAAGGGGCCTTTGCAAATGAAATTCACGTAATAAGTTTACCGGTTTCAAAATAAACACGGAAGCTCAGCGGAGATGATGGAGATGCTCAAATAATTGATGATGCCAATTAAAAAATATTACTTTCATATTAGTATCATTAGCTATTTCGGTTTTCCAATACCTTTTTTTTCCTCCGAAAAGCCATAAATCTCTTTTTTTCCACTTCTTCTAGTTGTAAGAATTTAATATTTCTGGCAAGACGAATGAATTTACTCAACTGAAATATATGAATCCCGTTAAGAATCGTGATTTCTAATTAAGAAGCTATTAACTTTGAATGATTGCACTATAAATATAAGGTCAACAACTTAAAATTGTAGATAATCAATCAGTGTGTGTGTGTGTGTCTGTGTGTGTTTACATCAGTTTATTCGAAAACACTAGCATTTTTACAAAATGACAAGTTAACGAATTCATTAATCAAAATGTGGTTCAAGTTCAAATCCATTAACCTTTTTTAAAATGCACATGATTAGTTTTCAAGTATTATTGATTTTTATATTTCAACTTTATTTGTAGTTAGCTTATATCCCGTAATATTCCGTACAAAGAATACGGAAAAAGATATTTAAAGAAGAAAATTTAAGTGTTTGAAATAAGAAACACAGTGGTAAGGTCACCGAGACAAAGATCTGCTTAAATAAGCTTTGATATTTATTTACCGAAAATATGGAATAATCAAGTTGTCAGGTACGTTATACAACAATATGAAGTTGAAGATCGGAAAAAGACGAGTCGCATAGAATAAGTAGCATATCCGCATGATGTACGTTGAGTTGAGTACCATAAGTTGCGCCTCGGCTGCAGCGCGTAAAGCAAACCTCCCCAGTCTCAACATTACCTCAGTCGCGGGCATTTCCAGCCGATCAGATATACGCATTCGCTCGACTCGTTGCGTACCTTGGAATTTTTTTGCCTACGCACACGTATATACGTAGCCTTTTGCACCGGCAAATCTCTTTGTTCCTCCTTTATCTTTTCTTGGCTTCGCTCGCTCAGTTCCTTGCGAATGGAATTCATAATTTGCACACCTACCTTACTCCTAGAACCGTACTTTGAAAAAGACCGAAGTAAGCCGATAACTTTCAAGAAAGACTTTCATTTCAATCAAAATTAGAATAGAAGTAATGCTGCTGCACCAACTGTAGGTACATCGTCGCAATTGTCGAGATTCAGGGCGTCGAGCTGCGGAAAGACAGAATAATCGGATAAATTAAAGCTGCCAAAGAGTCGCCAAGCAAATGTTCCTCGGCAAAATGTATAATAAACTCATCATCGACTGACTGATGGAATAGCGATAAGGCCGATGCGAAAGAAAGGAAGCAAAAGAGGAAAAGGGAGAGAAAAGCCCATCTCTCTCTTTGTTTCTTTCTCTCTCTTTCTCTCTCTGGGCGATAATCTCGTCGCCTCGGCAAAAGGACAAGCGCGAAAGCACGCAGCGAAGAAGAGAGAAAAAAAGGATCGAGGAAGAGAGCTGGAGACGTAGCTCGAGGGCTTAACCCCTAGCCGTGACCGACGCACGCGCAGGTAGATAATTATCCTGGATAAACGAATGCACGAGCCAGCTCGCACCACCGAGAAAGAGAGAGGGAGTGAGAGAGAGAGAGAGAGAGAGAGAGGAGCCGAGGTGTTTGTTGGAGGCGCGCATACTCGACGAAATTCTGCCGCGTAGTGTACGTGCAATACATGTCCTTGCCGGGGCTCGTGCATACAGCCTAGGAAGCTGAGCAGAGCTGCGACATTCCGTTAGCCGCCAGCTGCCGGCGCAGTGCGGAGACAGCGAGGCAGAGGCCAGCTTATAAGAGAGAGAGAGAGAGAGAGAGAAGCAGATACCATATTGGAAATCGGCGATGGCGATCAACGCGTGCGCGAAAAATGCGCTTAGAATGGCTTTAGCCTGACCGCGCGGGTCATCGCTCAGGGCAATCTTAGCCCCGGTACGCGTCCCCGTCGTCCAACGGGTTTGGCCTACCTGCGATCACCGACTCCAGCTCCATTGCGTCTACGTGTATCCGTGGGGTCTACGTGTGTAAGTGTGCAAGTGTGTCTCTGCGCTGCCGGAGCTTTTTTATTTAGTCGCGGCTGCAGTACATGGATATATATGCAGCCGCCTAATGTTCGCGCGATCATATACCTCGTGCTCCTATGAGACGCCGAGAGAGACGGAATAATCGTGTATAATTGCCCGCCGAAAGCTCCTTTTCGCGCCTCTTTCTCGATGCTGCTGCTGCCGTCTATGTTTGTATATTCATTAAAATCGTCGTGTATCAGTTCGGACAGGCTTTCGGAGTAGCAATTAGCTTTTTCCGACTTAATAAGCAGCGGCTACAAAAGTACAAGCTGAATTACGATTAATTTATAGAGGCGTTCATTTCCATTAACTTATACCTATATGTGTATATACAGTTTTGTATAATAACCGAGAATGAACTTGTAAAATTAGCATCTTAGTCCATGATTCCTAATTATCGATTATCTTAATTTT
Source organism: Megastigmus stigmatizans (assembly GCA_900490015.1). Classification (NCBI taxonomy): domain Eukaryota; kingdom Metazoa; phylum Arthropoda; class Insecta; order Hymenoptera; family Megastigmidae; genus Megastigmus; species Megastigmus stigmatizans. The sequence continues at coordinate 27,758 of UELV01181918.1, forward strand.
CGCTGCACACAAGCGATTGGCTTTCACAAGGCGCACATCGCTTCCCGATATAGGAAGGCACGCGCGTCCATTTTGCTCTGTCGGTGTCGCGCACTTTCAATAGAAATTTGGCCGTAGTCGGGCGCTACGAGCTAACCAGTTTGTTAAATAGGCCGCGCGCGTTTGGCTCAATTTCCCGCATATATGCAAATGACCGAGTGCGCGCGAGCGTGTAACGAGGCTCGCCGAGGCAGATGCTCGGTAGATTGAGCGAGGATGACGGATTTTTGTGCAGCACTTATGGAACTGGACTGCACAGCGGCCTTTTCCTCGCTCGGTTTGCGCGCACCTATACGGTTTACGGTTCGACGTGAAAGCTCGAGACGCGTTGTTAGCAGCTGGGACACGTGTGTAAAGTCTCTCTGTCTCTCTCTCTTTGTGTATGTCTGTGTGCGTGCGAAAGTCGTCGCTTCGAAATGGCACGGCTTTGCCGATATATATGCGTGCGACTTGCGAGAGCGACCGAAACGTTTTATAGTCGCGATACTATAGGCCAGTCGATGTACGTGGAGGCGCGGACTCGAGATGCTTTTTCGACTAGTTGTTTTGCTTTCCGGGTGGCTCGAGCGTAGTTCTCCGAACTCTTGCTTACCGATAAATGTGTGTCATACATAATTCTGAATACGACTTGCTTTGTGCCCGTTCAAGTTATCAAGATATTGTTACATGTAAACTTGATGTTTCGCAGTTTCATTTGCAACTAACATAATTAAATTAATAAAATAAGACTGACTCTATTCTTTACCGCATATCGTGAGTATTGATTACAAAAATATGTATAGCGTTTAACACGATGGAAGATTTCATCATTCTTTATTCAAACCGCACTGCAGCCGTTATTATACTTTTGTAATGGAACGCGTAAAATAATCAAGTGCCGAAAGCAAATTTGAAGCGTTCAAAAGAAAGCGTATACATATATATATGTATGCGGGTTGTACGTAAGAAAAGGTAGTCCAATGAACGGAACCTCACGTGCAGTGGAAAAAGGCGTGATTTTCAACACATACTTAAAGGCAAAAAAAGTATGAAAAAAGCTCGCAGCTAAAAGTACACGTGGGATACAAAACAATCAATTTTTTTCCCTCGTCTGTAGCACAGTACTGTAGTACACGCGGCTCCGTAGCTACGGCCACAGAGAGTCGAGCGCACTTTTTCAGCCACTTTGGCGCAGGCGGCAAAATTATCGACTGTCAAAACTCGAAGCATCGTCTCGCGCGCGCGCGCCAATAATCTCGACTCCAGCTACTCTCAGCTGGTATACAAAAGCGTGAGAGGAACGGGAGGGAAGGGAGGGAGAGAAAGGAGCTGAGAGCAGAGTCGAGACCATTACAAGCGGCTCCATTAAAAAGAGCATACGCGTGTAGCGCGCGCAGGGAGTGCGCATACAAAGTCATCGTCCCCACGGGCGCAGCGTGTAAAACAAGAAGCCGTGGGGGTCATTACCGGCGAACACCTAGCATGACTTACGAGGAGGGACTCTCTCTCTCTCTCTCTCTCTTTCTCTCTCTTGCGCTGCCGTCGCCGTAGCCGCTACCTGAGTTCGGCTGCACTGTAGTCGAGAAATTGCGCCAGGCTACTCACGCGATCCCGTATGCTCACCTGTATGTGTGACTGTACCTGGACGCTGCTGCTGCTGCATACGGGGATTTCTGCGACGCGACCATCCAAACGACAATATCATAGGCTGCGCAGTATACATTTTGGTATCCATATTTTTTGCATCAACGATTTTGAGAGAGTGTAATGAAGCTGGAGGAAAACTAAAAAGATTCTCATGGCAGAAAAGAAATCCAGTTTTATTGGATAAGTTGCCATTGGGGTAATGAATAAAATTCATAGCCGATGAAATCACATTTGTATTTCACATCACTAAAAGTGAAATGCAGTGAAAGTCGAAATGGATACATTAAAATTTTTGTTTACTTTCAAATCATACATCATATTGATAGATAATTTGATTTTTTATCCTCAATAATCTCAATTTTTAGTATGATCAGTGAAAATTTTAGAAATTAAAAAAAAAAATATTTACTTGTAGATTTATCTACCGAAAGCCATTAGCCATAATTAAAATGTAGTTTCCTCATTTTTATTTCAATAATAACTAGATTTTTCTATATATTATTGAACTGATGAAGAGATTAAAGGTAGAACTTGCAGAATACAACGGTATAAATTAATGATTCAACTGAACAAGAAAAAAACTAAATATTTAAAATTATTTTAATAATACCAAATTTCACGATTATTTGTTTGTATGCAATCAGAGATATATCAATTAGTTTAATGTCACCGTTGGCTTCTCCAAAAATTTGTGTATAATCTAGGTACTCGCGCACGGAATCGTCCGTATACACATAGTTTCCCTCTTGACTGCTGCACGACGCGATTCCCTCGCACAAGCCAAACGTCAGCGGCAGCGTGTTTTCGTCGCTGAATCCTTCAATAACGAGTGCGAGCTGAGCGCGCGTGCGCGAGAGAGCGTTCTTCGTAATTACCGCGCAACTACACGAGTACGAGTGCCAGAGCCAGAGGCGCGACGTTTAACGCAACAAAGTCAGGAATTCCGAAGCCTCGCGCGTCAAATTGAAAAAGTACCGGAGCTGCAGCGAATGATTCAGGGAACCGGGATGTTCCCCTCCCCTAATAAGCCCCCTTTTTCTCATCGGCCTAATGATTTTCGCGAAATTCCCTTTTAACGAATCTCATTGATACTTTGATGCCGAAAATGCGTCTTTTTCTGCAGCCGTGGACGACTTCCGAGAAAGCACCAAGTGGCTTTTGTGGTTTTTTTTCTCCGTCACGTTCGCCAAGATGACGATGCTGATGTACAGGTATTCTCCAATAGTTCGATGATCTTTTTATCTCGAAAATCATTTTACGCCAATCGAAATCGAAGCAGATATTGCACTTTGGCTCGCGAGATTAACGAAGCCAGTCTACGTCATCGTAATAAATTTCCACGGTCTTATCAATTTCACCTGTTACTACTTGTACCATCAGTTTGTACCTCAATCGCGCCACGGATAAACTCGCACATTTTTCCATACACTCTTATATAATGGTTTGAACGCTTTTCAATAATATTTCTCCGAGCATGGCAGCGATCCGCTATAGCCTTGCAGGGACATTTGCATAAATATTGTGTGTACAGTATAAATAAATCACCACTGCTCTGCGTATATAAGGTTACACTGTGCATTCGACAACATCTCAAGCAGCTTTCCCGTGGTCCCTTGTGCTGCTAATCTATATCCTCGTGTTAATCCTTAATAATTCCATACGCACACACACACTGCATGCAGACATATATAGAGACAGGAATTGTAAGTTTACGATCGGTCAGCTGCGACGTGTTATGGTAGTAGCGCCGCTGACAAGCGATGTCATTAGATTTTCATAGCCGCCATTACCAGTCTGTCTATGTAATTGGCCTCCCGCGGCGCGAAAATTTTACTGCCGCTCGGCTGCGCGCGCCACTCGCACGTCCTCGAGCGCTTTACTTTTATTCGCACGCTTTAAACGGCCGGTTTTATCGAAAAACCGGGCCGTGCGTGTGCCCGAATGCGGTGCACATTATCAATCGGCTCTCGGTCTCGTGTAGGAGCGAGAGAAGGAGGCCCGACTCCCATGCAGGCAAGATCGATTATTTATTACGACACGCCTAAAGTTTCGCGTACCCGATGAAATTTATGCCGAGATAAATTCGTCCAAGATGCAGTCAAGGAGCGAGGAGGCGGGCAAGCCTCTGCGGAGTATTCGCGGGTCCAGTTCATAAAATTTCTTCGGAGACTCGGTCTCTGCACCGGCGCGATCGGACTTGCCTCGGTGTGCAGGTTTTACGCAGCCGTTTCGAGCGCCAAGCCAAGCCGCGCAAGAGGCGGATACAAGCTATTTTTATATGCCGTTCCCCATGCAACGTAAGCGAGCTAACTTTAATTCCGAGCGAATGTATACTGTCGCATTTGGTAGTCGAATAAAATTGGATAAAAATTAAGTATAAGCCGCGGATTGTCCGTATTTATAGCTCGTCCTGTATATATAAATACGCTACTTTCAATTAAGAGGATTATTATAGCCGAATAAAAATGAGCGCGTAATTCGAAAGCACACCGCCGCTTAACTGCCAAAGTATATTTATTAAAGTAGCTGCGCAGCCACCGAACGAGACTCTACTGCACGACTCGCAATAAAGTATCACTGTATGTAACAGCCACGGAACAAGTTCCTTACAAATGATTTCCCACCGCGATGCAGTTCCAGGCATCGCGTCGCGGGACAAAAAACGAATTTGGACGTCATTCCGGGAAAAATGCTAATGTCTCACTCGCTTTGTAAAGCAAATAAGAAGTGCTGCGATACAAGAAGCGCTAGATCCTCGGCCGTAAAAACGTGTAAATAATCAGGTGGCGGATAGGTTGGGAAAAAAAGTGCGCGCGAATAGAGCTTCGGTGAAGATAAGCGTCGCGGAGCCGTCGTAAATTCAAAACGAAAAGGATAGTCCTTAGAAGGCGAAACGGGGTGTGCTTGGCGAGGCGCTCGGAATGGGGCGAAAAAGCGGCGCGAGCGACGCGGACGAGGCTCGTAAGTAAGACCGTGGCGGCGGCGGCGGCTGCGCCGGTAGAGAGAGAAGAGAGAAGAAAAGCCGATCGGCGGCTCTCCTTTTTTTTCTCCCTCGACTCTCCCGCGAACGGCGCCCCATGCATCAAGTAATCTCAGTCGGTCTCGTCGATAATTTTCTACTCCTCATCCGTCCGTCCGTCCATCCGTCCGCCGGTCCGCCCGTCCTGTGTTTGCACTGCACTGGCCGAGACCAAGTGCGAGCTGGTGCAGGACAAGAAAACTTGATTAATAACGGAATAATAATATGGCTTTCCGCGCGCCGCGAGAAATCTTCCCACCTATCATCTCTTCTTCTTCTGTATAAGTAGTAGGTACCTACACTGCTCGCGCGCGCGCGCCAAGCTTTCTATACTCCCCTTTTTTATTTGCACTTTCCAGCTTTCCAGCGATTCAATCTCTCTCTCTCTCTCTCTCTCTCTCTCTCTCTCTCTCTCTCTATCCCGCTTTCCTCGTCGCCTCCATTTCCCGAGCTGCCGCGGGCTTTTCTGCGCCGGCAGCTCCCATCGGTTACGGCTTTTTCCTACAAATCACAGCTAATGATCGCGAGTCCGATGTCGCAGCGGAACACCGTACATCGCGGTACAGCGCCTAGCGCAGGAATAATCCGTCCGGCCAATAATCAACTTGTAAATCGCGGAGAAGGTCGCAGCGGCACGAGCGCAGTCGCGGGAGTCGGGAGTGTTGCCTTTTGGAGCCGGAGCTGCGGCGCAGTTTTTGCTCCCATCCTCGGCTCGGGTCTTGCTCAGCTGATGGACGCGCGAGGCCGTAGTCCGCTCTCGACACGTCCGCGCGCCGGTTCCCAGGCGTGCCTTCTCCTCCCGTAAATCTGCTCGCGTGCGCCAGAGACCGCCAGAGACTCCGAGAGCCTGCGGTATATAGGCGACTAACGGTGCCTATATACAGCGGATGGAAATTGATTGGAGGGTGGCAAGCTCCGCTCGGGAAGTGCCGCCGCCCGAGCCTGGCAACCGATGCGCCGCGCCGCCGATGAGTTACGAGGACTGGGCCACTTTGTTGCCGTTCCAGCCCTTTCTAGCTCCCACCCGGGTCCCGCCTCTGGCCCAGCGCCGCTCCCGCCTTCTTCTCGCCTCCGATTCCTCTCCTTCGGCTTTCGAACTGTACCTCGAACAGCTCGAACAGCCGTTTTCCAATGCGAGGAGCGCTCCCTCTTTCTTCCCTCTACTCTTTCTTTCGGTTATTACTAATTATTCGTATCGTTCATGTAAATTGACTTACGATCGAGGAAAATTCATGAATCTTCGTTTGGACAACTCACCTGCAACACAAAGAAAATAACATTATTCGTACAAAATCGAATACAAAATTCAACTGAATATTAAAAGAATTTTCTACATTGATTTGTTCATTTTTGGTTACAAAGAAAGTCGGAAACCGCTACCAGTTCATTGGTACTTAGCTTCCTCAAACTTAATTATTCGTTCCAATATATATCAGATATATAATTTATTCATAAATTATAATAATTAATTTTAAAATTTTTTCAATTATCTTAACCTTAAAAAATAGCAGTATAAATAAAAAAAATTATTTCAATAATTATTCAACGAATATTACTGAAAATATACACACATATTCGATAAACCTAAGATTATCAACCCACCAAATTTAAAGTCAATCGATTGGAAAGAAATAGTTTTATCATTTTTTAAAATTTTTTAACAAAAACGCTGAAACTGCGATATCTTTAAACTGACCATTAAATTTTAATCTACAAAAAACTCATCACATAAATAACGAAGGCAAAGTTCTATACTAAATTTCGGAATGATAAAATGTTTTTTATTCAAGGTATTGGGATTGCAAAAAAGCAGAATAAATGATAAAACTATTTTATTTTAATATTTTATAAACGAATATTACGAAAAAATACCAAAAATATTCTCTGTAAGACTATTAAAAAAAAATAATAAGACTGTTAACCCACTAAATTTCATGTATATCGATAAAAAACAAATTGTTTTATCACGTTTTGAAAATGGTTCACAAAAACACTAAAACTGAAATATCTCTTAAGCGGATCATCCAATTTTTCTGATCTATGACCTTGTCGAAGAGATACTTAGTTAAAAGCAATCTTCGTGCAAGTTTTCGCAACAATAAAACGATATTTACTCAACCTATTTTTTTTTACTAAATACTTGTTTTCTTAAAAACTATTCAACAAAATGACTTAAAATTTTAACTGAATTGAAATCTTATCCATAAACGGTTGACAAAAATTTTATTTATTATAGATATCTTGTATTATTTAACAAATACATATTTACTTATTTGTGAATAACATTTGAAGTACACAAGATAATCTAAAATTTTTGGTTTGAGGCTAAAGAATAATAAGAAATCTATCTGATTTATTATCAACTAAAAAATTAAAATGTAGATTTGAGTAATAAAAAATGAAATACTATTTTCAAAAATGAAATGAAAAGAAAACTTTTGAACTAAATTTCATCAAAATAGTTGCAACAGTTCCTGAGATATCGATGGTGATATATATACACACACACACACATATACAAAATACATTTTTTTAAATAGCATATATCGTCTTCTGGAGGTTCAAAACATACTTCTATAATGTTATCTCAAGAAAATGATTTTTTCACCATCACAAAGCTTCCTTTTGGAGGAAGCAATAAACAAATGGTTGGTGTCCGTGTCTGTCATTATATTAAACATCGCATGATACAATTGGCTTATATATATATATATATTTCTACTTTGCGCGAATATATGCATTTGTGCGTCTTCGCAAGTAAGCAAGATTCAACGCCGGTCAACTCGTCCCACCTGGAAACCCAATAACTCGCACGATTCGCACGAATCCGGCAAAGCTCGTCCATCCTCGAGATCGAGGCGGCCCATAAAGCCTCTTGCTCGCCCCTCCGCTGCTGCCGTCACGCTTATCCATCTGCATCCGTCTCCCCTCGCTCATCATTTATGCAAAACGCACGAGGCGCAGAGCCAGGAAAATTCGTACGCGCGAGTCAGCCAAGAGGCGGATATCGGTCGGTCGATCGCTAAAATCAACTTGTCGCGCCAGCCTATAAGGCCATACTGCAATTTTCTCCTCGACTCTCTTTTCCCGCGCCTGCGCTTTTCGTGGAAATGCCGAGTGTCGCTTTTCGCGATCCTAGCCGAGATTAAGTCCTTCTCGCGGCTAAGCGCGCGCACACACACACACATATCTCTCTGTATATTTATGTGCGAGGCGAAAGAACCGTTTAGCGCGAGATTCGAGACTGCTAACCGAGCTGTTGCTGCTGCTGCTGCTAAACCTGGTTCTGATGCCGCTAACTCAAGGCATACGGAAACTAGATTCTTTACAGCCGACTGCTTGATTTTGGTTCTCTTGACTTTATATAATTTTGATTGTCTGCGGGTATAACCGTCGAGTCGCAAGTCAGAAAAATAATAATTTGTCAAAAAAAAAAACATCAAATGTTAAACTTATTCACTGCTTGAGCACCGCACCGACGTACACAAAACGCTTAAAGTTTTGTTGTATGCATACATTGCAGTTAGTCACACGATGCACCGCCTCCAAATGTTTGTTTGCGAAAGGTGTGCTTGTAACGAATAGAACGTAACAAAATAAAACTTTTTTCTATTGAACGTTTTCGACTATAGAATATCCTTAGCGACATTGTATGTAAATATTATCGTGTACCTATAACGAGATATTTCTTTAAAATAATCTTCAGCTATTATGTCGTACAACAAACTCCTAGCTCCTCTACGCGGTCTGCCAAAGAGTCATTCAAATCAATAAATGTTCGAGGAAAATACAACAGGAATTGGTGAATAACTTAGATTCGCGAATATGAATCGACCAGCCAGTATAATCTACCCCCCCCCCTCCCTTCCCTTGCAGTATAAAAAGCAACAAATCTCAAATATCTTTGTTGTTATTAGCCTCGTCGAGTCTTACGCAATGGCACTTCTCGAGCCTGTACTCGTATCACGCGCAATCTTCCAATCCTCCGGATCAAAAAACTTTCTTCCTCCCTCCAAGTATGTGCGTGTATGTACGTATAAATAAAGCAGAGCTGCTGCTACGGCGGCGATGGCAGCGATGGCGGCGGCGCGTATTAACACTTGTAAATCAGCGACGGGCGTGCGGCGATTAACGTTCAATCCATAATCACCAGTGCGAGAGACTTTCGCGCAATTTATAGATGCAGGAGGTCCGCGCCGCCGCCGCCGCTGCAGGAGAGCTGCATTGGCCAACCGCTCGCGATCCATCAGCCGTCTTCTAAGCTCCTCCAGCTGCTATCTTTTCCTGCGTCTCTGTCGGGTCTTTTCGGTTATGTATGTAAGAGCGAATACGAGCGCTTGCCTGGATCGCGATTATGCTTCATTACACGACTGCGTGTCTTTGCGATTCAGCTGTCCGTCACTCCTGCGCCTGCGGTTCCATATCCATTTATTTTCCTCCGACTCTTTTATCGATATACTTTTTCTTCACCTTTACTTTCGGTCTTGGATACTGACTTTTTTCCCTTATATATACCTATACTATACTGCAAAACGATCGCTTGAATTTATGAAGAAACATACTTAAATAACAAAAAGCAAGTTTAATGTTACATCCATGGATCCAATTCTGGATCATTTTTTCGTTCATTTTATCAATTTTTTGTTTGTTTTCATTATCATTTACTATATTGTTTTCTATTACTAACTATGGTTATATTTATTTATTTTTATTGATTTATTTATGAACATTATATGGACCACGGTTCTTTACATAGTAATAAATTATGTAATAGCGATACAAATTAACACTTAAAAACTAAGAAAAAGGGATTTCAAAGAATTTTTGAATGCCGAAAGCGAGATAATATTACTAATCCGAGAAGGAAAAACGTTCCATTCGCTTCAAATCTATTTATACTAGAATAAAAACTATATTTATTACAAACCTTTGTTTCAAAAGTCGCTAAACTGCAGGCTAATCCTTTGAAATAGTGAAAGTAACCTTAGATTTAATGATTTTTTTTTCTATGAGTTCAAAAATCATGGTAAAAGCCTTTAAGTACTGTACTCGCGAGGGTAATATCGAATCGTTCACTTTTCTATATACTGTACAGTATGAAAATAAAAAGCCTTTGTTTACAATAGCAGAACGTCTGCAGATCTCGAGGTAGGATAAAAGCGAGGAATTCAGTGTCCCCGAAAGGTCCTCGCGGCTAGTGCAAGCGCTCGATCGCGGAACCGACGGCGAGGAAAGTTGAAAACTCGCGGCGATGGCTCGTCGACGTTACGCTATGTTTGAGCCCCGTCGCCGGCGGTGGCAGCCGCACATCCATAAAACAGCATCATTAATAATTTATGCCCGCGCGCACGCGCGCACTCTGAGCTCATAACACGGCTCGCGCCCTCCCGACCGCGCCGTCGCCGCGCTACGTCCGATCAATAGGCATAGAAAGCATCACTACTCCCACTGCAGCAGCAGCAGCAGCGGAGTAAGAGGCTCTTTTATTGTAGGCGGCTTTGCGAAAAGCTTGTCGCGCGCCGCGGAACTGGAAACAACGGCCCGTAGAAGCGCCCGCGCCGACGTGTATAAGCCTTTCCTGCAATGTGCCGCTTTGTCGGCAAGCCGTGCGGCCCCAGCTTCTATATTATCTTGGGCCCCCATTGACCATTGAATTGGCTGCCGAGCCTCTTGCCTCGGCTAAACTGCTGCCGCGGGACGAGCGTAAAACTGGTAGTGGCCTGCGCGGCTACTAATTCCGTGCTGAAGTCACCGCGCTTCGAGGAAATGAGCGATTGAAGGCTTATTCAAACTCGCTGTGTCAAGATCATAAAGGGCTCGTTTTAAACACGTTGATAGAAACACTTGTACATATTCATTATATTTTACGACACTCTCGACCTATGCTTCTCGTTGACGGACTTTCCTATTCCGAGAATTTCTAGTAGTGTTCATTATACAATAAGATTTGCAACGAGACATTTACTTTGTTAAATGATTACCAAGCGACAAAGTATGAGTCGAGCTGTAAACTATTGCAATTCCTCTCACATTGTGCAGCATTCATTGTACTGCGTGAATTGCATATTTATTTATTTTAACAAGATCATAAATTCCTATTTCAAATAATAAATATCCCGGAACAAGTAATTGAAGTTTTACGCGATGAAAAATACAGAGCGAGCAGAAAACAATAAGCTGGAATAAAGGCGAAGAGAGTATTAAACGGGAAATATAAGAGCTGGTCTAATATAATGGGCGCGGAAGTGATGATGCTTTCGTGCAATGTGCGGGCGGAGCAAGTAGAAGCCGATGGAATAATTCGAGAGTCCATTGCAGTTTAAGTGTATTTTCATGTTCCATACTTTTACTACTTCGTAGCCGTCTTTAAACCGAAAGATAAATGTAATGGATTTGTAACTCCCCATCGATGTCTATAACCTATCGTATATATATACATTTTATTTTAAAGGCTGTAAGGAACAACTTGAGAAAACATAGACAGCCGATTGTACAAAACGTAGGTACAACCAAATTGTAGCTGCTACATCTATCGTATAAAAATTAATATGCGCATACGTGTATATATTTTAATTGAGATAAAAAATAACTCCGACTAATAAATAGCGATTAATAAATAATTTTTATAAAGAACAAATCACACGGACGCAATGAATAGCTTATAAATGCATACAAATGACGAAAGAAAGAAAAAAGGGAAGTAAGCATCCGACTACACTATGAACGATTCGCTCTGCATAGCTTAATCAGTGCGATCGCGAAAGCTACGTATGTAGTAATAGTTGACTGCAGTGGTCTTGGTCAAAACGCGGAGCTTGGCTCAGCCGAGTCTCGGATTCCCGGCTTAACTAGCGGTCGCTCCTTATGCACAAAAGGAGCAATTTCGCAATAAAGCCTAAGTTTTCCTCCTCTTGCCTAAAACGCAAAATAAAACTAGCCCCCCGGCGAGTCTAGCCTGCCGCGAGTATTCCATGCAAATTCCCAATTATTCCCAGGCCTTTTTCTCCCAATCGAAGAGATATCGAATGGACTACGGTAGGCCGTGCAGACGACGCGCAACCCTCCAACCAACCAACCAACCGCAGATAACTATCTAAAGCGAAACGCAACTTGTACGATAGATTCTCCTTTTCCTCCTCGTCAAGCCTCTATTAGCCCTTGGACTAAACGTTGCGCGGAATTCGAGTGTGTACGTCTCCCCTCCTCATTTTTCGCGAGCACATAATTGGCTTCATCTCGATCTTCAGCGGTAGAAGAAACCGCCAGAGAGAGACAGAGAGCGAGAGAAAGAGAGAGAGAGAGAGAGAGAGAGAGAGAGAGAGAGAGAGAACATAATCGGCGATCGTTACCTATATTTCTCGCTATCCGAGCTCGCGATCTCTGCTCGGTGCGCGCATAATGCAACGACGACGAGGAGGAGGTAGAGGACGAGACGTCGCTGTAACTGCTGCTGCTGCTGCTGGGCCCAACCCCACCGAGCTGCCTTATACGTTATTCCGATCGCGTCAAACGGCGACTCGTGCATGTGCAGGTTTCCCCTCCTCTCTCTCTCTCTCTCTCTCTCTCTCTCTCTCTCTCCTCGTACTCCAACTATGCGCCAAGCCTTTTGTGCATCGCCGTTGTTGCGCTTTTACAAGAATCGTTCGAGCCCATTTAAGGAGATGGCGCGTGCGCCTCGATATCCCAGACTACCGTTTCAATTTTCGTTTCTACAACCAAATACATATACACGGGTTTCATTTAATCACAACGTCAATTTTTACTTTATGCCGCGCTTATTCTTCACAAACTCTAAATTGACTTATACTGTATCAGATCTGTATACGTATAATGATCTAATGATTTAGCAGTCCAAACTAAACAATTTGCAAATTGAATACAAAATTAGTATAAGAAAATGTCCCCTATCGATATCTCTCAAGGAAATTAAGAAAATAGCTTTTCCTTCGGCTACCCAAGCCGGCTGCTCGAGTACGTAGACGCGCCTGCACACGCAGCTGCTACAGCTGGATAAAATTGGCCGCGCTTGCCGCGAAGAGTCCGAGGTCGCGATGGCGGGAGCGGAGCAGGAGGACCGCGCGCGCCTTGTTACCCCGTGATCTACAAGCGTCGCCTGTGAAATATGCTGGGACGACTTCAAAGGAGCAGAGCGAGTAGATACTCGCGGAGCTGGCGGCTGGAGCGATGCAGCGACGCGCGAGGATAAGCGACCGGCAGCCGAGCATCGCGATCGCCCGGCCCATCTCTGTTGCAGATCCCCGTAGCGGTTTTACTCATGCCACGCAATGTATTTATGTGCGGTGCGCGGCGCAAACCCTTTTCCCCGGCGTTCCAGCTCACTTTTCCCTCTTCTTCATTTTACACCGTGAAAACGCGCCGGGGAAAGTCGACTTTTCACACGATAGTAGTACATTCTTTTCTAGTATACTTTCTTGCTAATCCCCGCACTTGTATAGGTTCATTATATTTAAATGATTTCTATAGACATGCGATGTAGGATAATTTTTATAATCACGCGAGACATTCATCGCGCTATATTATAATAGATCGAGGCGTGTTATTTCATTCTTACGCGGGCTCAAAATTACCAATTCAAAAAGCCACGTGTGCAGAGCTCGCGCCGCGGCAGCGTACTCGCCACTTCTTTATTACGAGGAAGCGGTACACAGATTCGGCGCGGCGAGGCTCCACTGCTCATAAGCTTGTCCTCGGCTCCCCCATCGGCTTCTCTCGGCGCGTTCCTCGGCCTTGTAGTCGCTGCTGCAGCCGAGCCCCGAGCATAGCGCGGAATTCGGATTTATGCGTCCGCGGCTCGGCGGCGGCGGCGAGCGACAATACCGACGAGAGCGCGGTGTAGGAAACGCATATAGGATAAACTCGGGTAGCCCATTAATCAGAACGGTACAACGCAGCCGAGCGATACACGCGCTGCTCTCGCGGCCTCTGCTCTATAGCTCGCGTATATGCGTGCAGCGTCCAACTCTTTTCTATTCACATTTTCTACCTTTGTAGCGGCTGCAGCAACAGCAACGGCAGCAGCAGAAACAGCAACAGCGCCATACTCTATCCTGCTGGAGTAAAAAGACCCTATTCAGAGCTGGAAATTATTTTAGACTGATTTATCGGCTATTTTAATTCTGCAGGCAAGGGCGCCTTCCGCTAAACTCGTGCAGTCGGAATCGATCCGAGACATTTTATATAAATTATATCGGCATATAGTCACAGAGAGAACAAGTCTTGCCGCTTTCTCCTGTAAGCAGAAAATCATTGAAAGCCAGCCGCTTAATTATATAAAATGGGAAAATCAGCGCAAATACACAAACGTGTTCAATGACGAGTCAACCGATTGCGATCCCCAATTGAACTTTGACCAGTGCTCTCATTTTTCTAGTGCTTTTTCCATGTTTGGCTTTATCTGCGGATACCTAGGGACCGTGTACACATTGGCAATCGAACTTGGAACGACGAGTCTTCCCTCTCTCTCTCTCTCCGTGACAATACGTACGAGCCAAGACTCGAGACAGATAGTCAGCAGCAGGCTCGTGACACGAAGCCGAGAGACGACGACGACATCTTATTGCGCGGACTGCAGGCAAACTCGATCGACTGCTCGCGATAGGAGACAAAAATATATACGAACACAAGTTTCGTCGAGTGTTTCCCGCTGCGAGGATTAGAGCTGGCGCGAGCGCGAGCTTTAACCGGGGCAGAGTGCAGAAAGCGGCCCAATGCTCGATCCATTCCGAATCCATCGGATCCGAGCTCGCTCCTCGTTACTGGACTCGCAGCTGATCGCGGTATCGGACGCGTTAACTTGCACGGAGCAAGCGGCGCACGACTTCTTCCAGACCGAAGTGAAAATCCGCTGCATCGATAAGGTGAGCCGCTCAAAAATCTGCGTCGACTCCCCGTCGACTCTCTCTCTACTCGCGGCGTAGCCCGTTTTTACCTCGTCTTACTCATCGACTCTCCCGCTCTACTGAACAGCTGTTCGACTCATGTGCGGCGCGCGCGCGTATAGCATTTTTCGCCTTCTCCCGTATAAAGAGCGCGGCAGTGGTTGTGCAATAAGCGGCTCGACGCGTGCGCTGAGCTCGGGATAGATGGAGAGGAGCGGCTCGGCGTGCGCCCGCGTCTCGAATCTTTAGAGAGAGAGAGAGAGAGAGAGAGAGAGAGAGAGAGAGAGGAGAGCAATGGTTATAGCCGGTTCGCGTGCCGTAAATTTAGAGCTCGTGCCCCCAGCTCGCTCTCGTAAACAGTCGTTTCGCGCCTTTTATTTGAGCAGCTCAACTTTTTCCTCTCGGATTCTTAATATTTCTTCGATTTTATGACTCGCTCGCTTTGTCATCGTTTTCGAGCAGATGTTTTGGCGACTTACTGCTACGCTCGAATTTGCCGCTATCCGCTTTGTAAAATATATATAATACATTGATATTATGCATAATTAGTTTTCCAAAAATGCTTAAAAATCAAATGACACTTTTACCGTAGAGAACATTGTAGCAAAGGAGTATAGATATAGGTATGTAGATAACGGTGTTTTATAAAATGGAAAAAAGTCTCGTCGAGCGTAAACACGGGCTACCGGCTTGCAAGCCAACGATCGAGCCATCGATTTATACGGAAGGCATGCAAAAACATGATGTGTGTATCTTGTAAAATATTTAGCCTACGAGAATAAGAAAAAATGCCGAGTTTGAGCAATGTAATCAGGAGGTGCCTCGGTCTAAAATCACTGCAGACATCCAATAACTTTCCACATCCAATCAAGCCTCTCTACACGATCGAGCAGCATCAGCATCAGCAGCAAAAGCGTACCCTTAATGTGTCTCACCGTGCCTCGCATTTTTTCACTTTAAACTCTAAATCTCTCCGCTCGCGACGCGCAGCTTATTAAATCGAACATCTTGTACGCTAAACCTCGTACACGTTCGCTCACACACACACACACACACACACACACACACACACATACACATACATGCATACGTGCAGAAAAGGAGAGGAAAGTTCAGAGATGCAGAGAAGAGACTCTCGAGCGAGAATTTTTCGAAGCCTGTATAAGGCGAGCCCGTGTTAATGGAAAGGTGTGGTGTACCCATAATCTCTCTCTCTCTCTCTCTCTCTCTCGCTCGATCCGCTTGCATCTCCTCCTCGGCCGCGCTGGAATCTTGTCAAAGGAAAGCAACTTCTTTTTCCCCCTGTACAGTTGGTGTAGACATCGCGATTGTCACGCCGAGAGATCGAAGCCTCGGTGAGTGAGCCGACCGCAGCGGCCGCTCGATGCACGAGATATGCGCCGCCGGCAGGAGGAGGAGGATGGAGGAGGATGGAGGAGGACAAAGACGGATGGAAATGGCGCACGTTTTCGTGTTTTACGAAATGCCGGGCTATGTAAGCGATTCAGCGCGCGGTGGTCCGAGGAATGCCGCCGGACGCCCTCGCTCGGGACGTTTCTTATGCTGCACTAACCGCGGCGACAGTCGTGAGCTACGTGACGAAAGGATTCTAGCTACCTTTTTTTTTATTTTCCTTATTTTGCCCCAGATTTCTGCAGTTTCGTTGGGCAACGAGTGAGACGCGCTGATGGATCGACCTGCAGCCAAACAGACATTTCTAAAATTTGAAAACCGGCAAGAATTATAATTTTCTATCTATGAAGAATTATCAATGGAACGTAATTCTGATTTACATAAAACGACGGGAAAGAAATAGCAAAAGGATGGGAGCAAAGTAATTAGTAGAGTATTGGCAGTCGGTGCAGCAGCAACGAAGCAAAGAAACGAGGAAGAAAAGAGCGGCGCAACGATCCCTAGCTCTTATACATACAGAGGCCCGAATATCTCTTTCACCTGTCCGATATATCCCGGGACTTGAGCTCGAGTCGAGACTCTTGCAGCAGCACTTAGCCGCCGCTGCTGCGACGATAAAGGTCAGCGAGAGCGTTGCGATATATGAACACGCCCTTCTCGCACTCACTTACAGCAGATCGAGTCGGTTTGGCGCACTCCTCGAGAATAACAACTGCCGCATGCAAGGAAAGGTAAACAAACGGCTCTGGTGGTAAGGTGGGGGAGACTGGATCGGTAAATCACCGAGATTCATGTAGACGTTACGTTCGTCTTTTAGCCCCAGCTCCTCGAGCTGCTGCAGCTCGATCTTTTCTTCTCCTCCTCGATCCTTCGGCTGCAGTCGCGCGCGCGCGCGCGGCCTTATGTAAGCTCGAGGAATGCGCCCGCGCCACACGGGCTATAGGCGCGCCGCGAGCCAACTTTGAAAATCCATCAACCCGACCGGTTGACCTTGCTCAAGCTGCACATAGATACATTAGTATTTTTGCTTCTTCGGCAAGGAACCTTTGTATCGATGAATCAAACATTTTTTTCTCCAAAAATGTGTATGCATACATCTATATCTCGGAAATGTATGAACCGATTTTCCAATTTCAAAATTCATTATATTCGAGCTTTTTTTGGGATGGTAACGGAAATAATTTTGAAGATTAGTCGATTTTCCTTTTGTTTTGTGCATTGCAAAGAAACTAAAAATAAAAAAGTCATTAAAGCGCTTGAAAGAGCTTTCAGCAATAACCCACAATTGGATACCTTATTTTTAAAATAACCTGCGTCATTCTTTTGTTATTTCGAAAAATGTCATTTTACGGGCCACTAACAAGTGTCCGATTTGACCAGACAGGCAAACGGTTTTACGAAATTAGTGCAACTGATGGACGAAACCAAGGTAGCATTTATATCTGACTTTTGGGTTAGCATTCACGTCAGATTTTTTTCAGTGTAATTATTCAACATCTGATTAATTAATATTTCGCACAGGAAAACCAAGTTTCTACCATTATAATGCCCATTATAATAATCCAATAATTCCTGTAACTAATATTATACATAGTGGTATTATAGTTGCTATATTCATTTGTATTATACAGCACTAGATCTTCTAGCATTGCAGGCATATTTTCGCTTTGATTTCGTACCAAATCAACTTTAGAAAAAATGCATAAAGGACCGACACTCCTCAACCTGTCCACAATGTTTTCAACAGTTGAATGAATGCTCGTCTACACACATACATCGTAGAGATACAGAGAGAGAGAGAGAGAGAGAGAGAGAGAGAGAGAGAGAGAGAAAGAGAGAGAAGAGCAGAGTTGGCGCGGTTCACCTGCGAGACTCTCGGCTTCATGTAGATAAAGTACTTACAAGCGAGAAGGAGAGGGCGAAGAGCGCCACTCCTTGCACTTGCGTCGTGCACCTCGTCGAGGGGCAGAGAGAGAAGGAGATACAGAGAAGGAGCTCTACCACATGCCGCCCATGCCGCCCAGGCAGCAGCGGCAGCAGCAGCAGCAACAGCAGCTCATATCTGCCTTCTCTTTCTCTCCAGCTGTTATTATCAGAGGTCAGGTGGAGGTCGGAGCGGCGGCGCAACAGCACGAGCGCACCGAATTACCATAGGCCGGCCTTTTATCCGCGCTCGAGCCGCCCGCGCCGAGGAGGATCTTGTAGCTGCAGTCGTAGGTGCCTGCACTGCACAGGCAGCGAGAGAGAGAGAGAGAGAGAGAGAGAGAGAGAGACAGAGAGAAAGGGACGTGAGCAGACACGAGACCTTCTGATTCGATTTATTTATGTACCTGCACTGCCACCGACTCTCTGCGCGCCCTATACCTACCAGCTCCTCCAGCTCCTATACCAGCTCCTTCGTTTCTTTTCTTTTCTTTCCTCGATCGTACGGCTTACATTTCCCTTCCCTTCCTTTCCCTTCCTTTGCGTGCAGCTACACTTTTCCTTGAGAATGGTACGTACGACTGCAGCTTTACCGTTGCCAGCTCCACAGCTGCTACTTTTCCAATTATGTTCCCTCAAAACATTCATCTTTTTCTTTTAGTTTCATAGAGATTTTTGTGCATAATAATACACAAAAATCTTAACTTTACGCTTCGCACGCTTGCATAACAGGAAATTTTTTCAAGAACAGTAAATTATTGTTTTCAATTTATTTGCAGATCTTTTATACCATGCACGAACTGTGCTACTGCAGTATTCTACATAAATATTTAGCGTTCAAATAGATACAAGTTACTCAAGGTACTTTGTAGCTTGGATCGGTTGACAAACAAATTAACGCGCAATAATTTCAGAGAATTCTGTACAAAGCAGAAATTAAGCCCGTCAGAAGTGGAAATTAAATTACAATTCAAGTAATGAAAGTACATTATATCTATAAAGAGTAAAAGAAGAAGCAGTGTGTGTGTGTGTGAGAGAGAGAGAGAGAGAGAGAGAGAGAGAGAGAGGGAAAGCACGTGCCAGTCGCGGCGCGAAATAGCCTCACGTTGCATTTGGTTACATCTAAGCAACTTTACGACACCGGGATTGCAGCTGCCACCGCCGCCGCACGTATATATGACGAAATTTCGCGTCGGCCCCGCAGAGATGCTGGCGGAGAGGCGCGAGGGGATGATGCGAATATCGACTGCCAAGTGCACTGAGTGATAAATAATTGCCCGATTGCGTGTGGCTTTATGCGCTTTCCAGGAATTCCAATATGCAGTGGCTCTCCGCGCGCGGGACAGCTACTCTCGCGGACCTACGTGCGGCCGTTACGAGCCAGCAACGTTATTTCATAAATAACTGCTTATTAATTGTAAGTTCTAATCTATCCGACTGCTTTGAATCACTTGTACGCAGCGCTTTTCTGTCCTAGACGGCGGTGGTTGGTGGCGACGTACACTTTGTTCACCGCATTTTGCTTTGGCGTTCGTCGAGTATAGCCGTTCGATTTAAAAGGTCGAGATGCGAGCGCACGCTCTAAGTTGAATTTAATACTTCGCGGTGTTATTATCGCGGATAAATATGTTTGTTTTAAAAAGCAGCTGAGCCTGCACGACCACTTTCATACATGTCGACATTTGCCTCGTATCTGTCTTATAAATTTGAAAAGACTAATTTCGGCTCCGCTCTAAGTACACTAGATAAAATACTCGACTTTGATAATAATACATGGCAGCTCACTTGCAAAAGAGAGCATATACGCGGAATAACGAAATATATAATATATAGGTTTGCGCAATTAACTAATAGGAATCCTCGGTGCTGCACTTAGCCTGAAAAAGGATACTCGCAGTGGTCTCGGTGAACTTGTGCATTAATTTCAAATGGAACCGCCAATAAAGAATAATCGATCTCTATAGCAAATAAGAATTACGAGCATAGGTTTATAGTGCAGCAGTGCAGTTGGAATTAGTCTGCGAGAAGGTACGAAGAGACCGGCACTATGCACTTTTAGTCTAATACCGTTCTTACTTAAGCGGCGAGCAATAAGGAATTCGAGAAAGGGAAGCCATTAGCAGCACAATTTTCCCTAAGTTCAGCTTAAATGTATCGATATAACGCGACCGCGGCAACGGCGGCGGCGGCGGCGGCGGCGGCGGCAGCTTCGGCGGCTGTTGGAGCGATCGAGCTGGCGCGTGATTTATGATTCAATTTCTTCATCGAGAGAGAGATAGAGAGAGAGAGAGAGCCTCGCCTTGTCCTATCTTCGCTGTTAGGCTGCCGAGAGGCGGCTGCACTCCGCAATTACTCGAGGCTAATCCCGAGACGAGAGATAGTCCTTTCGCCGGGTGCGCGCGGCTATATGTGCTCTGCCACTCGCCGCGAGCGCTGCAGCGACAGTCTCGACGATAATCTCGAATACGGGCATATGCTTCTACTTTTTTCACTTTCTTCCTCTGCTCCGCGCCGACCGCCGCACTATTTATCTACGCTAATTCTTTACTTTTCTTTCGCC
Organism: Megastigmus stigmatizans; assembly: GCA_900490015.1. Classification (NCBI taxonomy): domain Eukaryota; kingdom Metazoa; phylum Arthropoda; class Insecta; order Hymenoptera; family Megastigmidae; genus Megastigmus; species Megastigmus stigmatizans. The sequence continues at coordinate 48,237 of UELV01181918.1, forward strand.
CTAAGTAATTCATTTTCCTGCGATCTTAATTCTTACGTAATTATATATGTTACCGAGTGCCAATGCAAAGATTAGCAAAGTACTTATTGATTTCAATTATGTGCACACTTCTTCCACAAGATCTTGGACTATTAAGCTGCGTTTATTATTTTATCCAGCGATTGCATTTGGTTGCTTGTTTCTCCTTCGGGTTCATTCCTGCACAATCCCAATAATTAAAAGTGGGATATCTTATATAGTTCATCAATTTCTCTCTTTCGATCGCTATAGCTCAGAGAGAGCACTTGAAAAGAGTTTTCGGGTTTTAGAATACCCATAGGCCGTGACACTATACGACATGGCAGACAACGACAATACAACACCGCTGCGTATATATACAGATTGCCTGCAGCATATCTACACATTCAAATCTATTGGAGAGCATTATACAGACTCTGCTAGTGTCTTTACTATAGATACAAACGCTGATATTGCATAACTATTTTCACTGTCATGTGCTCAGATATTTTCTGTAATATACACTTTTATATAACAATAATTAACGTCATAAAGTCATTTAAATTTTTTTCATATTTGGGACAATATAATAATTTCACGCAATAATAGAAGAATAACAAATTTTTATATTTTTCGTTTTAGCAGTTTTGTTACTTTCATCATAAGCATGCAGTTTCAAGTTTCGGTGTACCATTGAAATACTTCTATTCATATACGGTGTAACATTAATTGCCTTATTCCTATGATGAAACTAGCAAAGTATAATAAAGATTTATCAAAGATTTTCTATCGGCCATAAAACTCGATAAAATGATTTCGAAAGTAAAGGGAGAATCGAGAAAATTATATAGTATATGGAATTAACGTTAGGCAAAGACAAAAGGCAGATGTCAAAGGCAGAACAATGACAAAGTTCAAGGCTTTGCTAGTCGTCAAGTGAAACCCGTGTTACTCCGTGTTAGTCCGGTTCGATCGTAACATTATGCCGCCAACTCGGAGTCTGCACTCTAATTCATTACTTGACAATGACGAAGTGAATTCTCGGGTAGATGTTTCCGAAGAGAACGCGCAACTTTCAATATTTAGAGCGCGTCATCTGGTCAACCTAAATAAATTTGGATACGTTGCTTCGATAACTACGGAGGCTATACAGGCATTGCAGCATCGACACATCGACGGATGTATACGAGGAGCAAGGCAATAGCGGCTGGCCTCCCGGTCCCCGGAGCATCGAAGCCCCTCCAAAGGATCGAGTTGTAAAAAGGAGCGTGCACTTTTAGCCCGGCTCCTTACGGCGCATTGTTATCCCTATTGGAGAGCTGCAGAGGCTCGCACTCGGAGCGCACAATGAACAAACACTCCCTCGGCCGCGAATCGACAAAATTAATTACAGACGAGCTGGTCGGAAAGAATCTCATGCCGCGAGTCCATCCCTCGATCGGCCCCGCTCGTCTAAATCCCCATGATATCTCATCCTCGGGGCTGCGCCGATAAAATCTCGTCCGGCCATTAGCAAATTAAGTTCGCACTGAGTCGAGATATAGGGAAGGGTCTAGTCGAGAGTCTACCCGAGTCTAGTTAGTCGTTGCAGCGCGATCGTAGCGAACGCCCATTCCGGCTATACATCGTGGCCGCGGCGTGGCGAAAAAGGAAAAAACCTGCCCGCGGAGCTCGTCCTAGCTCGAGGAAAAGCCTAGCTCCAGTGGATAAAGAGGAGAAAGAGAGAGAGAGAGAGAGAGAGAGAGAGAGAGAGAGAGAGAGCGTTAATGTATTCTAATGCTATGCCGCCCCGACAATGAAGGCACAACTCATCTGGCCTCCTCCTCCGCAGGGCCTCGAGGACCCCTTGGACAATGCGCTCGCTTGACCTCGCTCTCTTCCTCTCTCTCTCGCTCTGTAGCGGTGGTTCTGCCAGCGAGCGAGACATTTCCGCGACGTCGAATCGACCTGTGGTCAGGATGAGAGCCGAGAGAGACGCTGGAATGAAAAAAAGACAATGGAGCGCGCGGCCCCAGCCAAAGTCCCAGCGAAATGTTAAAGCTATCGCAACGATGACAAACATTCTATCCGGAAACGATATGCGGTGCAATTTCAGTATTCCGTCAACGCCACCATCGGTAAATTTAACCTGAATCGGTTAAAGTGATTAGATATATATATATATATTGTACATCTTGCTCGTTGTAAAAGTGTATTCGATAAGCTGCGCATCAATAGCACTTATAAGTATACCTCGTTGAGCCTACATCCATTTGCTAAACTTGTACTTATGCTTAAATTTTTCTAGGTGAATCCTATCGGCGAAGGTTAAGAGCTATACACGCCGAGCCGCCGATTTAATCTCATAGTCCAGCAAACAATTCATTGAGATATCGTTATACTGATCAAACCTTTGGTACATACATAGTATGGGGAGAGGCAAAAATTGGACTCTTTCAATTGGACTTAAATACTATAATTAGAATAAAAGGGTCGTAATATATTCATCGAGTGCACGTCGGTGAGGTATACGCAGAAATTTACGCCGGGCAGCGCATATCTCGTACAGAGCAGGCTCGTAGCCGCATAGCAGCTTTCTCCTCGAGAAAGCAAACAATAACTAATGATATAAAAGAAGAGAAAGTATGCGGGCGCGTGCATTCTATTCAATAATGGCGAGTCGATTTTCCGAGCTGCACGGGGGAAAAAAAGCAAGCTAGTGGCGCGGGCGGTCGGCCCCTGCACAAGATCGAAAAGTAGAAGAAGAAGAGTCGCTGATGGTGCGCGTGGGTGCGGGGGACGCGACTTGGATTGTTCGGCCGCGAGCCATCGCCACGAAAGATCTGCGGCAGCTCGCGGTACGGTATCTCGCCGCCTGGGCCTCGGCTTGTTTAATCACCCGAAAAATCCTGTTATTGTGACTCGCGGAGGCAGCTGCGGCTTCTCTTATCTCTCGGCGGCTCGAATGTCGCTAGATACTCGATCGATAACTTCTTCATTTGCATTCCGTCGCTCTCTGCGCTTTCCAATGCAAATCGTACTAGGAGGAGCACGATAAGTGTCGACAACTGAAATATTGATCGACGCGTCTTGTACTTCATAAATATCGAGTCAATTGAGAACTCGTCGAAAAAAAATCCAGTCCAAGCGATGTGGAGGTTTTTCACGCTGGTAAAGAGCGGAGTACTCGCGCAGCGGAAGGAGAAAAAAGAGCCTCGGATCCGAGAGCAGGGGAGAGTTCTGCTGGTATCGGGAGACGTCGGTCTGCATCCTCTCGACTACTCCCCGATGGCAGGGCTGCAGGAGCGGCGCATTAATGTCGCGCATTCATGCATTTTACAACATGTGCCAAAGAGCGAGTGCGCCGCGCGGAGCAGGGACAAAATCACTTTGATTATTTGCGCGCATTACTCTCGGGCTGCAGATCGATATCCGCCTCGGGCCCTATTGTCGAGAAGAGAGAGGAGAGAGAAACAGAAGTCGCCGCGGTTCTCTGTGCAGTCTATATAGCGCGACAGTTCCCCCGGCTGCACTAGAAGACAACAAACGGCGCTCGACTTGTTTAGTCCGCAGGAAAGGATCGTCGCGTCGTTCAATCACTCGCCCGGGAAGCCCAGCTGTAGCAGCAGCAGCAGCAACAACTACCACCGCCGGCGACACGCCGATTTTCTTACCGGCAGCGAATCCATTTTGCGCAAGCTCGCATCATGTCGAGCTATGCTAATGTCATTGCTGGCTCGCTTCTTTTTCCGAATTGCCCTCGCTTCGTCGCGGAGAATCGTAATGAATCGACGTCGGCTATACTGGCCTCTCCTTGCGCCGTGCCGCCGCCGCCGACTTGGCTTCTAGATAATCTTTTAATTCGTTTTTTATGCGGGGCTACTTTGTGCGGTCTGAGGCATAGTGTACCGCGGGAGACCTGCTTTGGATCGATTCAATTCAAATAAGACCCGTTAATGATGCGATTTTCAAGAAAACTTGCCACAATTCGCGCGTCAAATGTTACATAAGTATACACACTTTTCTGTAATATATAGGTATTATTTTTTTTCAATATGTCAACATTCGAAATAAATATCACCTGTTCATTGAATTACTAAAAATAAATTATCACACAATGGGAGTCTTGGTAAAATGTCATTGTAAATGTTAATGGGAGAGATTTTTCTCAACTTTGATCGCTCTATCACTTTCGAACAATGCTCGATCATGCGGCAAAAATTTCACATGACTGATGAACTGCGATTGGAAACTTGTTGTAAGTATCCGACCCATTATTGCGGTATAATTCATTAGATGTGTAGCACAATAACGTATAGCGCACTTACTTTTACTCTTGCCTATGATTGCAAATCATTTATTATTATACGGCAACCGTGCTTATGGATTTAAACTTTTTATTGATATTCTAGCTATATCAGATTATTAAGCGCGTTGAAAATGCTTGCCTGCAAACAGATTTCGAAATAAATCAAATTGTGCAAATATCCTTCAGCATCGCGAGCGCTCGAGTTCTTGCAAATTACTTATCTCTTCTATGGCATATTTACAATGTATTAAATACACTGTATAATTTTGCAGTTACTTAATGTCAATATACAACTTATGTAATGTTACATATAGTTGATTTACTTATTTCACCAGATTTCGATTTAATCATGTTTTTCTGCATTTTCGATTAGTCTAGCTGATATTGTTATTATTGTAACAATAATGAAAATTTAAGCCATACATAGTTTTTATTTTAAGCAATCAATTAATTTAAGCAGATGAAATAATTCACGGTTTTTTAAATAAAGCATAATTTTCGAAAGCAGTATAATGTAAAAGCCGACGATCCAAATTAATTAATGTAGCACCATAAAAATAGCCTGCAATCATACTTGCCTCGATTATCTATATAAAATTTGATTTGGCGAACACGGGCTGGCCGCACAAGAAACGAGTCGATTTGCCGGCACGCATAACAGTCTTCCAATTTCCGCAGAAGGATGAAGCGCGCGGCATAAGAAGAAAAGAGAAGTTGCAGCAGCGTGAGATCCAAATTAAACCAATAAATTAACGGCGAGCCGCGATCTTTAATTAGCCGGACTAATTGTGCGCGTATACGCGGGGAAACGCCGGGCGAAAAATTGCGTGCGCGCGCGCGCCGTAAAGCTCGTCGTCGCGCTGATTTATTAACTAGGAGCTGGCAGAGGCCTACACTCCTTTTAATTAAGCGCCAGCGGCTCTATTACACTTTTCCTCGCTCATTCTGTGCGTGTTACGCGATAAACGACGTCCTGTGCACTTGGTATAAATCAGCTGCAGCTACTGCCGAATCTATACCATGCCCTCTTACTTCTACACCATCATATCTCAAATCCAATGGATATTTAATATTTCGGTTATGAAAGAGAGAGAAATTTAGGAACCGCTACTTAGAGACTGTTTTTTTCTTCATTTATTATTGTTTCAATAGATCGATTTTAAAAAGTAATGTTGATTTTGTGGGGTGTAGCTAGTTATTAGCTATAAGTGACTGAAATATACATTTGTATTTACATACACGTGCGATGCTGTTGTTTCGAGAATTAACGATGTTATGCAACTGAATTGTGGCTTACCTGAAACATAAAATTAAAAATATAATTAGTAAGTAATCAATATTAAAGGTTCATAATAAGATCAATATTGTAGTAACAATATTATAGTGTCACTTAATATAAGCATTGGTTATACTCATCATCAGAGCGTTTTATTAACCACGTAAAATTATTAATACCTATACAGAAACACGTACAACAGCGGTAAAGAAGAATAAAAAAATATTAAGGATGCAATTAAAAGTATATAAATATATATTTCCCGTCCTCCAATGTCGGTAAAGTGACGAGAGAGACTTGAATGACTCGATTTCGTACCATGCGAGAGGTAGTTATAAACTCTCCGACAGGAAAGCAGAGCTGCAGCACGCGCGTTCGAAGTAGATCAAATTCGACTCGATATCGGCTATTTAACTCACATCCTCGAGTTTTTTGCCGCACGTCCTGGCTACAGAAAAGCATTAAGGAGCGTATTTAATAAAGCGTAGTGCCGTCGGGAGGACAAGTGCAGCTGTAAATCGACTTCCCAGCGCTTAGATGATTTTTCTATAGAACTCCAGCTCCATGAGAATCATAAGTCGATTAGTGATATTGAGCCATTGTCCTTATTGGCGAGTCGCGTTGCAATTAATCGTCTTTTCTAATGGCCTTATAGCTTCTCGTGCAAGTGCGTCTAGCCGTACATCGATGCTGCAGATGTGGGAAAAGAGATTTCTTAAGACTCAACTTCGCTACGCCAAAAATATAAACGATATATAACGTTAAATGCCGATTTGAGCAATCTTATTTGAGAAAACGTCTCGTATAATGAACCCCGTTCAACTGGAAGCTAGAAAAGAGGGAGAAAATAACACGATCTCCCTTGATTTATCTCAAATTAAAAGTGACGGTATGGATTTCAAGTGTACTTGTTCACGAACTCGATCGCAAAGTGCAGCTATCCTCATTGTTTATCCGTTGGCCAAGCCGCCAAGTGCCAAGAAGCACAAGTTTCATCGAGCTCGAGTATGCAAAGTCGAGCGGCTGCTGCACTGGGCGCACTGCGCATTACTGCATCGCGAGCACAGACTGGAAGCCGCAGCAGCAGCAACAACAGCAAGAAGAAGAAGACGAAGAAGAAGAACAGTAGGTAGTAGTGGCTCGCGAGAGTTATATGCACGACTTTTTGAGCACGAAAAGAGGATCAAACGTGAGGCTGGCTGCTCTCCGTCCAACTGCATCTCCTGGGATATCGTTGTCCATGCTCGCATAAGAGATGCCCGGAGCTCGTTAGTATGCAGCATCGAGCATAAGTTCGCCTCGCCATCTCAAGAGAGAGACAGAAAGAGAAAGAGAGAGAAAGAGAGAGAGAGGGGGGGGGGGGAGACAGAACAGAAGAAATTCGATGAGCTCCGGCTTCTACCGTAGGTAGCAGAGCACAAATGCACTCGGCTGCTCTCTATTAGCACCTGTCAGCTTGGCCCAACTCTTTCGTCATCGCTTACAAACGTGGATGCAACGACGACATTGTACCTGGCCATGTGTCTATAGGTCATTTCAGTGCTTGAAATCCAATTTTTTGGAGAAAATTATTCAACTTTGAAAATTACATTCTCGTCTAGAAAGCAATGAAGGACTCGAGTACGATGAACTCTTTGCATTTGGAACCAAGCCCAAAAAAAGAGGCTTGAACGAATAAAAAAGCTGAGCGCCGCGCGATACAGAAGGTACTCAACGCGACGAATTTTCGCTATTTCTCACTCGGCGCGAAACGAACTAATCGCCGCGCTGCTACGCTCCACTGACGGATAATCTCGGAGCTCCGTGACTCGCGATAAAAAGGCGATCTCCGCGTGCGCAGCAGCTTTTCCGCGAGCTGCCAATTGCGGGCGACGCACCTTTCACCGCGGCCCGCGCGTCCCTTCTCAAAGGGCTTTTTTTGCGAGTAGTAGCTGCCGAGCGATAGATAGAGTCTCGGATAGATCGATCGATCGCTACCGCTACTACAGCTGCGAAAGAGCTGCGAATGGGGAGGAGGAGGAGGTGGAGAGGGAGAGGTTCAAGATCGGCTCGCCGCGACTCGATTCCCTCCTCCTCTATCGCGGATTCTTGTGAAATCTTGGAGGCGCGAGCAACGACGACGACGACGACGACGACGACAACGACAACGACGACTGGCGCTCGTGATTTATGGGAATATCGCGAGGCTGCTTCTGCTGCGTGTCCCTATTATATACCCCGCGGCGCGTCTCCCTCTCTCGCTTTTATAATGAATGGCGCGGAGGGAACGCGAGAAACTCGTCTCCGCGAGCGATAATCCACTCTTGATACGTGCCTTGCCTCTCTCTCTCTCTCTCTCTCTCTCTCTCTCTCTGTCTATACATGCACATGCAGCCTTTTTCCTTCGTTTTCTAGATCTTCTTCTCTGTATACGCGCTGCTTCTTTTCCTTTCGCCGCGTAGGCGAGGTATTTGTTTTGAATTTATTCCCCCCGCCTCGCCGTATAATCGGTCTGCGCCGGCGAATATAAGTTATTTATGGCCCCGATAATCGCAGCTGGATTTACAGTTTGAGAACGGCATTGTTCGCGTTTACTAAATGTGAAGTCGCGTGCCGATCGCGTCCGCGCACTTGTTCGCTTTGTCTTCTCCATCATTCGCTCTTCATATCTCGAGTTTTTTTTTTCAACTTTATCGAGAGCTGCAAGTATATTATATAAGACTGATTGTTAGCTTTTTCGAAATTTCCGTAAATTTGCACTAATAGTTGCATCGTGAATGTATATTAAGACTGCATATGTGAAATAAAATATCTGCGCAAGGTGGCTTCGTTAGTTTTGTATCGTGCATGATACTTTTCCTTTACGCGGAGGTGAGTCACTGCAATGCAATAAGAATGCGCTCGATAAATATAAGAAAGTATAAAAAATCAGCAGAGATCCGCAGTCTATCTATAAACGAGAGAAATAAACGGCACTTGCACCGCCGAGTAAACTTACAACTTATATATACAAGCAGCAGGAATCTGAATATTTAAAAAATCGACGTATTCATTATGAGGAGCGAAAAGATGTATTAATCCCCTTATCGAGGCGAGCAAATCCAAGTGGCTCAGTCCTTTCCTTACAAAGCTGCACCGCTGCAGAACAATGTTCGTGCGGTGCAAAAAAGAGCTGCGGCAGTATTACACGTTGCGACCTTCGCGGGCCGCTCGTTCAAATCACCGCTCACGCCTAAACGAGCCAGCATCTCCTATATATCCTTGGCGAGCGGCTACTGCTGCTTGCGCTCGTGCTCGAAAATCAATTATACGTTGTGCGCGCGAACCGCCGCGATTGCTACACTTTCGAGTATCTCGTGAGTTTACAAGTTGTATAGTCGGGGAGGCCTGCAGGGAAAAGCATTGAGGTGTGTGTGTGCAATGCCAACTGTTTTCCCCAGCTCCCGATGGAAAATCTCCGATAAGAGCTGCGATGTCAATTTGTCTGGGAATTAAGGCGCTTTTCCTCCGAACACAATGGACCGATTGTAGTTTTTCCGTGCGTCGGAGAAATTAGCCAGTTGCCGTACTTAGTTATATACAACTTCATTTGCGCTCCGCACCGCGCAAACAACCCCATTGAAATCGCTACCACTGACTAAATTCGGCGATGCAAAGCAGCTCAGCTTAATCGAATATCGATGAATTTTCTTATAATTGAATTGCGTTATACTCCATATTTTATTCTATTATAAGATCTTTTTCGGTAATTTCGATAAAAACTCTCTTCCTCAATAAACTCATGCAATATGAAATTTCACAAAGAATAAGTATAGGTATAGCTGCGGTAAAACGGAATGATGAATTTTATTAAAAACAATTGAAACATTACCTTCGCTGCATTTCACTGGATGCAAATGACGACTTTTACTTCCCTGTATTAAAGCATAATATGATTTCCCACGCTGGCAAGCTGAACACGCTCAACGCGGATATATCCCCTTGAAATTATCAGAACAATAAAACTAATCCAATCTAATCGGCCGCGTGCAGTGTGCGCTAATTACCCACCGGCGCGTATTGCGACTGCAGTCGTGCATCAGCTGACCGGTCTTGATATTATTTATACCGGTCCGAGGGGAGAAAGTCAGAGAGCCAGAGAGGCAAAGAGAGGGAGAAGCGGCGAGAAACGACAGTAGCCAGATATAATTCGCTCCCGTCGAGTGTAATGACGCGCGAGCCGCTACCATTTCCCATTGACCACATAGCTATAGCTTTAGAGCTAATCTTATAATTACGGCCTCTATTCTATCACTTGGCCGGCGATTGCGGATAGCAATCCAGTTCAGTCGCTGCAGATCCTCTCATCCCTTTCTTCTCCGCTCGCCTCTCGGCAGATCTTCGTGAGCCGGCATCAGAGCCGCCGCGATGCTTTGATCGACCTCGACTCCTGCAGATCATTATCGCTGCGCTTAGATCCTAATCGATTTCTCTTTTCCTCTACATACACACGCGGACGTTATATCTTTGTGGAGCTCCGCGAGTATACCGATCTTCGTCGCTCGCAGAAATATATTTGACAGCGGAGTGAAAAATAAATATTTCGCTATCTCGGGAAAGACTGATAGTGCGGGCCACTTTACTGCCAATGAATTAAATATAATTGCGCTTAAAGTGCTGCAGTAAAAGAAAGCCTTTCGGATGGAAGGATCGTTTTTATTGCCGGCGTCTCGAACCTTGGGCTCAGCAATAACATCAGCTTTATTAGGCTTCTAAATATCGTTTTACTTGCACAATTACCTAACAGTTACGGAATATAATAAACATTCTTGGATCATACCTTATCGCAGCTTAAACGCATTTATTCATCGCATAGGTACCTAGCAAATATTTTTAATGCTCGTATAGAAAAATTTCATTTTACTTCCGATTCCACGTTAGGAGACCAGAGGTTGACGCTATTAATTCGAAAATTAATTTGATTATAAATTTCAGTGACGTTTGCGAATTAAGTAATTGGACTTTAATTTGACTCTCGTGTCAAGCCAAGATACGTATAAAAAAAGCAAAAACTGTACTTTTAAAGAAAGATTCAGCGAAACTTCCTTCACTCCGAGCACCGCGATTACCTGCACTATAGGGACATAATACGTATATTCTAATTGTAGAGTCGTGACCTGTCACGTGATAAAATCAAGCTCTTCTGTTTCTGTATCTTTTTTCTTTGTGCTATTAATCTCGTTGATCTATTGTGCACTTTCATAGCGGCGGCAAATGGGTGTAGCAGACCTTGAAAAAAAAAAATATTTCTCCTCCCCTAATCAGAACAAAACAATAAAAGGGATATTCGATCAAACATTCTATTTATAAGAATGATTCATTGCAACGTTCGCGGTTTTTTTTCTATCCATTTGATTTATTTATTTTCGACTTTCTGTCTATCATGTTCAGCGTAAATGATATACAATGTAACAATGTAATTTTCTGTAAAAATAATCATAATAGCAGAGGCTGCAGCTGTACGTTTATATGCAAATGGGAAAATGAAAAAATTTGATATGAAAGTAAAAGTAGATAAATATTTAAAAGTATATTGTATTAGAAATTATAAGATCTAGTTTGGCGTAATTAGCACGTTTGAACGTGTTGGATCTTTTTCACTGCTCCTTGCATATTGTCCTCTAAATATTTCCACTTAGGAAAAATCATAAATCTCGAATAAGACTTTCTATATTAATTTGTCACGAGTAGGCAGAATAAAATATATCTGAGAATAGGTGAAAAAAGGAGAAAGAGCCAGAGGTTGCAGGAATAATTAAAAAGTCGAGCGCAGGGCAGTGGGCCGGTGCGGCAGTAAAGTAAGGAGGAGGCGAAGGAACAAGAGTTTATCCTCGCTCTTGCAGGAAAGATCGCAGCTCCTAAGGATCGATCGATCTTACAAGCCTACTGCGCGCAGCATTCCTATAAGTAGTAAGGGGATGAAGTTGTTCGGGCAGCTGGCAATCGCCATAAGTCACGAAGCCGATATAAGCCCAATGCCGAGGGCCGCGATGCAAAGTAAACGCGCAAAAAAGGACAGCGAGCCTACACCGCCTCAACCTAAGTATTACATGCTATGTGCTCGTCCCAGCCCCCAGTTTCACACACACACACACACACACACACACACACACACACACAGACAGATAGGCAACGCGTATATATATATACTATATAGGCAAGCTAATGCACGATGATGCGCCGCTTCTCTCATATTATCGGCTCGCCGTGTAGACGCACACACAGACAGAAAAGTACAAGCTGGGGGCAGAGAGAGAGAGAGAGAGAGAGAGAGAGAGAGAGAGAGTCCGTGTTGGCTCGCTTGTGGCACTGACCTTGTAAATCGCGAATCTCAACATAATATCAGCTGGTACCCGCTTGTTCGCCGCTCCACATCTATATATACATGCTCGCGAGTCGGAGCCTTGGTCAGTTAATTATCGTCGCGCTAAATATTCGCGCGCGGTCGGTTCTCGCCGTAGCCCCGACATACTCCCTGCAGCAGACTCGCTGCTTTTGTCCCTCGTCCGCCGCTTCCCCTTAGAAATAATCGAGTATCTCCCCGAGATTTATGACATTTCTGCTACCGCTTGCACTCCATTATGCCGCCTATAAATCTCTATAGATACATTCATTTGACTTATTATGCAGTTTAGTTTAATTATTTCACGAGACATGCGCGAGACAAAAGATTTCTAACAATTGTAACTTTCTTGGAATATAAAGTTGCAGGATATAAGCAGCTGATTTTGTTGTCTTTTTATTACAGTTATCATCGGTATGCACAAGTATCAATTGCAGCAAAAAATGATTTAATTTCCATCCGCCTTTCCCATAGGTATAAGCCGCGAAACTTTCGCCGTACCGCATTTATTACCGAGACCGTAAAATTATTTATATGCGATAAATTGAGTGTCGGAAAAAAAAGTGCACGCGTCATCTTGTCCTCGCGATTCTCCTTTCGCCTCCATAAATGTAAGACCAGCTCCGTATTCCAACTCGCTTGCGCTTGCGCGCGGCTCATTTTATTTGCATTATTCGTGGCGACTGCACGTGTCCGCGGGATGTCCGTTCGCGCTTTTTAAATAATTCCATTTTGCACAGCCCAAAGTGTTGTTGTAGATGCTGATTCCCTCCCCCTTTCCCCCCTGGGAATGATTCATCGACGCTACATCTTGTGTATATATAAATCCCCTCTGCACAAGGCCAGCATTCGATGTTCCCACGCCTGTGCCCAGGGAAATAATCTTTTCCCAATGAAACTGGACAATTATAAATTGAATGTCAAGCGTGCAGCTTGGCGCACATGCATTCAATTTTATCATCGAAATCTTGATTTTTTTTTCCATCACAAGGTACACAAAATTGACAAAACAATTAGCTTATCGAGAGCTGGCCCGTAAACTTATATATTTGTACTCGAATAATCAGTCATTATATAATGTAAAAGGAAAGGTGAAAAAAGGAGATGTTTGAAAAGAAGTAGCGAGCATAGCCTGCGAGTAAAATAAAAGACTGCACATATCGGCGGAGTATCCTAATAGCTCCTTTAATCGGCCTAAGCATAATATAGCAACGCGCGGCTAATCCTTGAAATCGATTAATAGCGGCGCAAAGCTCGCGTCTCGATCGCGCGGCGACGAGGAGGACGGACGAAGGGGAGGACTCGAGGTCGCGTTGCTCTGTACTCGCGATATAACTCGATATAACGAGCGACGGCGGCGGCGGCGCAACTCCGGGGAAACACATGCAAATATCTTTGGCGCGGTAGCGCTTATAATATTAACGAGCCCCCGGAGCAGCTGCAGCAGCGGTAGTAACGCGTAAAAGCCAGCAACGCGTGCGCCGACATATATCACCGCGCGTCGCTGTTGCTGCTGCCGCCGCCGCCGCCGCCGCCGCTGCATTTAATATTTGCTCTCTCTCTATCTCTATCTCTTTCACTGTTTCTCTCTGGCTCGCGCTTGCGTTCAATTAATGGCGAATCTGCAATAAGGTGAATTGCTAATGGAAAGGGGCGTTGGAATCAGGAGAGATATAGAGAAAGAGACAGGCCGAGACGAGCTCTGTGCACGAGACTGTAGTATCGCTGCGGTAATATAACATTAGCACTGATAATCATCGCTGTAACTTAAGAGAAGCTATAGGGAGACACGCTCGGAGGTATAATATATTTTTGACTCTTCTGCATGAGCGTACATTTTGTCTCGCTACGTTTGTATTTATAGCTAAGAAAATTTACCGATGATCATCGTCATTTTTTCACAAAAATGAAGAATTTTATTAAACAATCGGGTCTGGTTCGTCGGGAAGTAAATCTTGTAACTAGTCGCCCGAAAATTCCTGTGATAAGGGAAATATTGTTTTTCGTCATAAACACCTAATCGTAAGCTCGATCCAACTACAAACTGGACAATATGAAAGACGCTCTCCGAGCAGAACAATGCTTAGGAGGCAGTGCAAAAAGTGGCAGAAAGAAGGAGCCTGAGAGAGAGAGAGAGAGAGAGGCTGTATTTGCGACTCGGCGGCAAGAAAATGCATACAAGGTGCGGTAAAAGGGACAGAGCTACTAACGAGCGCCGCGCGAGTGCAGATAACGACGAGAGTGCAAGCGCGAAAACACGAGTTTCCAGAGGCCGCTCGAAGCTGCTGCGGTAAAAGCGCTTGAAAAATGGCCCCGGTGTTGTTCGCTCTATCCGCGCGGCTTAATTTATCACGCGCCGCGCAGTCGAGCGGCTTATATATAGATACCGCGAGAGACCGCCTATATATATATGTACTCGACAGATAGGGAAATCGTCCGATTTTGAAACGTGCGCCGCGCCGAGCGTCTTTGCTCGACTTGGGATCCTAACGATGAATGTGATTGGTGCACTTTTGCCCCGTACGTGCGACTGCGAGACCACAGCGAGCTTCAAAGGTCAGACATTGGCTGTCAAAAGACGCGCTCGATTCGAAGGGAATCGCATGCGGTGTATTTGAGATTTGCGTGAGTCGTTTAATTCGTCGTCAAAGGTATGTAGAAAATTGGTTGAATGCATGCAGTCAATGTTTTATAAGTATAATGATGTCTCGTATTTCATGTTTATCGACAACGTTCCACCTATTATTACGAGCGGTAATGTTTCATTATTCTCTTTATCTTATTTCTAACTGCAGCTTTCAGTAACGCATATCGAAGCTGATGAAATTTTGATGAATCTAGGTACATTTATTGATTTTGCAACACAAGTTACCGCGCGTACGCGATCCATGCGAGTCACTATAAATGCGAGGCTATTATTTGCTCTTTCTAAGTATATGCGTTTTACTTACATGTACGTATATGCTAAATGAATAATGTATCGAAGCTTTGTAAATAAACATTTTACAAAACGAGCCAATGATTTTTCTTCTAAAGTGCCTATAATCTTACAGCCAACAAAGTACCGATGGCGTCCTTTGAAACTATTGTACTTGCGATTCTTTTTAGTCAGAGCCATTATTAACTTGCAGCGTAGATAAAAAGATTGTTGGTATAATAAAATTTTAGCTAACAGCTGGTCTAATGGAATGGATGAGGCTTCATCTCCGAGTCTGCAAACTCTTCCGCAAGAGTGTCCGATAGTATGCAGCAGTACATTGGAGCCATCGGAACAGCTGTTACAAACGACTGCTCAACGACTATCGCTTTTAGATCTGAAATTCATGTCCGTGGCGGTGGCTCGCGCAGTTCAAACCAAAATACCGCAGGCTATCGGTCATAGACTCGGTGCTGGGGAAACTGCGGCAGCACCACGACGGTAGCGAACAATGTTACATTTCAAGTAGCAGCAGCAGCAGCAGCGTATACAAACTATCCGCAGTCACTATCGATAGGTGTAAGCGCGGTAGGTGCTCGAGATCGAGATCGCAATCGCGAGTATATCTACTTTTTCGCACGGGATGCTCGAGTGCAGTGTATATCGGCGTATCGATTGGCCTCGCTCTCCCGCGCTACACACACACACACACGCCCTCGAGAGAGCCTCGAGCGATTAATCAAAGAGCCGGGGATATATTAAGGTCGTTGGTTGCGAGCTCCTTTTCCGAGCGGCGGCGGCGGCGGCGGCGGCGGCGGCGCGGGGATACATTGGACGGGCGATTGAGCAGCGCTGCTCAAGGCGCCACCGAGGCTCTTTTTTTTCCTGCTTTCGATTTTTACGCCGCCCGGCCGGGGAGAGGAAAAGGGACACGTTTTCTCGGGGGACATGCCGCCGTCGCCGCCGCCGCTCTACATGCCAAGCCTTCGCTCTATTGCCATTTTCTGCGAATCTCGCGGCTAAGCTCCATTTTCCCAATACGTACCTCAAACCAATCTTTCCTACAGACAATATCTCACTTTTACTTTTACTCCCATCCTACTGCAATCAGACTTTTACTTCACAGTTTTACACCAATGGGTTGTTGTACTCTTGAATCTATTTTTTTTTTATCAAAATTCGTTCTTGAATGTTTTAAAATAAAGTAAACCTATACAATTTTTTCTGTTTAAAAATGATGAACAAATTATTTGTGTATATATAAGTGAAAAAAGTTAACGCAGAAAAACTGAATATAATAAGAAAAGTGCTCGAGCTGTTTTCCATCACCAAGTTCAAAAATGAATGTCGAATTACATCATTCCGACGTGTTTCCAGTTGCATAAGCATTGGAGCAGCAGAAAGCGAGACGGCCGGCCACGTCTAAGCACACCAATTTGCGCCTCTTAACGTAGGTAGCACAAATCAATAATTATAGTTCTCCCTCTAACAGCAACGGCCTCGTAATAACAAGCCATACAGCCGCAGAACTGCGCGCTCGAACTTCCGAAAACAGTGTTGCGCCCTCGCTCAAACTCTCCTACGGCCAAAAGCCAAAATATGTAATATAGATTTTCAGCGGCGCCAATTAACTCCATATTCAATATACTGCATGTATTTGCCGGCGTGCAGTCGTTGCAGAAGAGGTACAAGCAAGTTGCAAGGCCCGTTAAAAGACTGATACAGCAGCGAGAGGCCGCGATTATCCCAAGATTCCCAGTCGCGGTGATTCGGAGCTTTTCTGCGAGTCGAGTAGTAGAGAGGAAAGCCGAGTCGTCGAGTCGTCGAAACGCCGGCCGATAAGGATCTGGCCGCGCACCGGAATCGAGAACAAGAGCCGCTCAGCTCTCGGCCACGGAGTGTGTTTATATGCAGCGGAAAGAGTCAAGGGCCGACGGGATCAGATGAGAGGAGATCTGCGGTCTGTACACTTTTGTCGTTTGTTGCACTGTCATCGTGCGCCTGATAAATAATCGATTTCTTATATATAGGTACCGGACACGTTTTTTACTCCCTGCCTGCCTGCCTGCCTGCCTGCAGTCCCTTTGTCGATAAGCTCACCGAGTCACGTTAAAGCTCACCAAGTGCATTGTCTGCTCCGATAGCAGCTCCGATGGCTTTTCATTATTGCCGATATCAATGGGTCAAATATTTTACTCCGACGACGACGACGACGGACCTGTAAGTGCATGTCGATATAAACTGACGTGCTCTAGCGTATGCCTCGAACAGACCACTTATTTATAACACTTCTGTGTATAGTTATATTCTTCTTCTTCTTCTTGTTCTTCTTCATCTTCTTCTTCATGATTTATATACAATAAGTAATAAAATAATTTGATGTAAAAAAAGTGTGCGATATAACATGTACTTGATGGATCTCAGAAGCTATTAGTATGTTGAAAACAAATGAATTTCTCATTCGACAAAAGCAAGCTTCTGGAAAAAGGGAAGAGAAAAGCCAAAGGCAAACAATAGCTATAATAGCCATGTTGAAATGTTTTTCTCGAAAGCAAAAGAAGAGAGAGAGGGAGAGAGAGAGGGAGAGAGTGAGGAATAAAAGGAAAGCTCGTCGTATAGGTAGTGCATATAGTGAGAGCACATGCAGCGCGTTCAATTACGTATTCTCTTACCATGTAAATTCCATTGTGAAACAGATAGCTCGTAAAAGTAGTAGCAAATAACGCGACGCACTTTAATGGCACTGGTCAGCGTCGCTGTGTTTGCGCTCCTTTACCCTCTCTCTTTTTGCTCTCTTTCGCTTCATTCGCTTAATAAATAAAACCAGCCGCGAAATTGCGCTTCCAGTGACGAACAAAGCCAACTGCTCCTCCTCCACCTCCTCCACCTCCCAGCTCGAGCCCCTTAAAATGCAAATAGCGCACGCGCACAAGACCGAGAGAGCGAGAGAGAGAGAGAGTAACAAGCAGCAGCGGCAGTTGTCTCCCACCCAATTTGCAAGGCAGCCGCGAGGAGTCTCGAGGCGCAGGAACACGAACCGGTCGCTCTATACCTCAAATAAGCCTCTCCTCTCGCATTTTCTCCTGTGCCCGTGTCCTTATACGCGCTTCTCCTCCTCTTATCTTCCTCTCTATGCAGAGCCAAGACTCGCTATATACCCCTATAGTATACATATACCGGCTGTACATCGCGAAACTCGCGCCGCAGAGACATTACGTATTGTAGCGAGTAGCTACTCCCCAAAACGGGCCTCCTGTTCTCTCTCTCTCTCTCTCTCGCTCTCTCTCTCAAGACTGCTCCCGCGCTGCACTTTGACGCGATCAGCATATACGCGTCTAGTTTTCCTCCGACGATATGCGCTGCTGATGTGCCGACCGCGGTTCGATCGCCGTACCACAGCTCCTCCAGAGATTTCCAACTTCGCGTTTCCCTTTTTTAAATGTGCCAACTGGAACGCGCGACTTGTTTTCCGACGCACTCGCCTCATGCTGTTTCCTTTTTATTTCGACCTCTTGCTTTGCATCCCCAGACGATTCCTTCTGCTTTTGCTGCAGAAACGATTATTAGCAGCGTCGGAATATCTGCTGCGTGGTAGCTAAGATAACAATTTTTAGCATAGTTAAGCTTATGTTTTTTTTTTCTGGATAAACAATGATTGACCTTTTTTTTTAGAAAAAAAGGCTGATTCTGTAAAAATTGTCTTGTTCTATCTTGTTAATATACCTGCAAGATATAAGCAATGAGATTTATTGAGATATATCAAATTTATAAAATTATTCAACGTATTTTCTGAATCGCTGCAGATTAATGCAAAACCAATGCACAGATTTCATCGATGATCGGCAAAAGTAATGTTTGAAGTGGTACATTAAATGGGATAGAATAAGCATTTCATATGTTAGGCAGATTTTTCGAAATCGATCATCAAAGCTCGGGCTACGTCAGATTCCGGGGGCGGGTAGTCACTATTTCCGTATAGAAGACGGCCACGAAAGAGAGAGAGAGAGAGAGAGAGGGGGGCTGAATAATCCACAAATGCAAATGCCGAGGCGCAATTGTGCCGAGGCACGCAAACGCCGCCCGCCGCCGCCTGCAAGAGCGAGTGCAAGAGAGCAGTGCAGTGGCTCGCGAAGCGGAGATGAAGCGCGGCGGAGCGCCGATAGAGCGGAATGCGCTGCCGATACGCCGAGATTAGGAAATTAGTCGGCGCACAGCCGGCGCGATTAATTAGCCGATAGATGCTATTGCTGCTAATCGAAGCTACTGTTGGCCCTATGTATACTCGACTCATAGTCTCCACCAGCGCAAAACTTTGTTATATGGCAAAAAAGTGTATAGGCCGCGGTGTTCCCGTTTGACGGTGACGTGCTTTATTGGGGATTACCGGTACTGTAAATTCATAAAGCCGCAATTGCTGAAACGAGCCGAAGCCCTAATCCCAGCAGTTTATTTGTTTATGCATTTATACATGGAGAGATTAACTGCATTTCATGGCAATCAAATATGCAGCGAAAGAGCTGGGTATATAGGGAAGGGAAGCTGAGAGGGGAGAGAGGGACAGAATGATAGATAGATGGACGTTATAATACGAGCGGAACCCAATTGCGGTCCCTTGTCAGGGGTCATCGAGTCGAGAGCCGAGAGGTGCACGCATAAAGTGAGGCCGCGGCCGCGCGTAATTAACTCAGCGAGATTTAGACTTGGTCGCTCGTGCCGCTGTCGCCATTAGATCGCCTGGCTAAGCTTCCAGCTCACGCGCCGCTTATTGATGCACCGTAGCTCACCACTTGGCCTCTCCCGCTGAAAATCTCATTACTCGCCAAGGAGCTATCAACTCGACGACTTTTATACGTGTTATGCACCGCCACCGCCGCCGACGCCGACGTCGACGCCACGCGAGACAATTTGCGCGCCGCGTAGTAACTCCGATCGCTACCCGCCGAAGCAGTGCAGCTCTGGCTTTGCTCATATTTCATCTTGATGCTTTCAATCGTCGAGATAATTAAACGGGACTTTACGAGAATTCGAGCCATTCCAGGTCCAACCATGCATAGTCAAATCTCTTTGAGAAATTCACCGATGCATTTTGTCGATGACAGATCCAATTGACAAGTGTGATAAAGCTTATACAAACGCTGCAAACGTATACTCGTCGTTACCAGCAAAACCAGGGATAATTTCTACCGATGATTGCGCCGCAAATCTAAACTTTCTAATGCTACTTTGATGGGCATAAGCGTAATACGACGACATAGCCTTAATATGGGTTTTTACTATCTGTGCGGCTTTTTCATATAGGAGTACACAACAATATAAGGTGTTGAAAGCGCAAATCAAGACTAACTTACAAAACGAGCTGCCTTATTACCTGCCTTTATAGAAGAAACCAAATTTTATAGTACATATAAGTATTATTGCGCTTTAATACAGAGAATGATAAATGTGATTTGATACCATCAGTTATAACTTTTTTTGTTCAAGGTATTTAGAGAAGATATTTGTATAAATAAATAGCTTGATATTCCATGAACATTTTGAGTATTTGAAATTAACGACTCGCGATTCTGCAAACAGGTCTATAGCTGATACTGGAAATTTAGCCAATTTCCAAAAAAGAAATCCATTAATGCAACTAATTACGGATTTCCTCTTTTCCAGACTATCGATGTGAAATCTTTTCTCTCGTGTCCAAGCGGCTTTCAGCGCGTGTGGCCGCGCCTCGAAAGTAAAGCGCGTCAATTGCGAGTTTCTTCCCAAAGCAGCAGATTATACACGGTCGAGCTGCTAATCAACGAGCTGCGAAAGCTTCCAGGAATACACACATCGGCTTAATAGACGTCTATCGGCGCGTACTACGACGTGCCAAAACGCTGTAGCTCTCGAGGCCAAGGATTACTCGACGCGGCAAGTTAGATATGCGCCTCGACGCGATACTACATGAGCATAATGTTAACGCGGATAATGTGCGAATCATTAAGTTTATTGCCTGGCCTGGAACAAGCCTTGCCTCCCCAATCTTGTTTGCATAATGTGGATCAATTGATGCTGGACCATCATAAGTGAACCGCAGCCGACGTATATGATTTCTCAACGAATGCTCGAGGAAACTAGAATTACACTTTATCGTTAATTGTCGAAAAGACTAAATTTTCATTATTTCATTATATAATCAGCTATTGTTGTAAAAATGTATAATAAACCGATTTGATTACTATTGCATTTTTTTTAAGTATACATTTGATACAACTACATATTATTCCATTTCATTTAAGATCGAATTACTCTTTTAATCGTTATAAACTCATTTAAAATTTTCCCCCGATAAAAATGAATCTGGGCGATCGCCGGAGCCAAGGCAGTTTGAATCGCGGCCGATCGAGAGACACAATGAGGCTGCGCGCACGCTTAATTCGTTCGCGCGACGGCCGCAAAAAAGTCAATCAGCTTCGAACGCACCTTCGGAGCCATTAAGCGTCGCACCATTTTCCTTTTCTCTTTGCCTTTCCTTTGCTCCTCTTCCGCTTTCCCACACGCGGCGCTACCATCGAGGATATCGGGACTAGAGCGAAAACTCGTTAATACGTTCCCACAGGCCCGCGGAAAGTCCGCGCGAAATTAATCGGCAACTTTATGGCGCGCACGCGTCTCAGCAACTTTTCTATACCTATCTGGCCCAGCTTCAGGATGTCGAATCTGAGCGCGCTGCGATGTGAGTGTCGGTCGGTCGAGGGACTTTTCTCTTTTTCCTCTAGATCCGATCCTGTTTCTTTCGCATCAGCTGATACTCTCAAATACATAATATATATAAGTACGAGTATTTTTTGCACTTCCACAATTAATGAGATACGTTAGATGTGCAATCGAGGCGAAAACAGTTCCAGTGGAAAATGTATATTAGGTGCAATCGAATGTTATATTATATGATGGCTTTCTCAAAGAGAAAGCTTATTGTATCGATGAATTTGGCCCTTAAGTCCAAAAATATCCAACTTATTGTTTTTGCTGTATCTTTCGAACCCTTTAATATTTCTTATGAAATACCAGTACGTGCGTATTTCAAATGAAACTTGTCTTAGAGCTGATTAAACTTTTGAGTCGATTACATAAACTATAAAGTAGATGGTCTATTTATTGTATCGTATATTGCATTAGATTATTTAAAAAAAGTTCGACTCTGATGTGAGAAAGCCAACTGCTAAAGCAGTTAGCAGGAGTTTTTTTATTTATCGAGATGCGATACGATCGTATTACACGAGCTTTTGACTCCATAGCCAAAGTGTCGTTAAAGAGAAATTCTCGCGGTTTCACGGGGTAGATCGCAAAGTCCCGATTAAAGCGAGTAAATAAGCGCCATGCGAATGAATAAGGCCTCGCTCTCGCGCGCAATATGCATTCGTTGAGTTATGCGAAATGTATAAGTTTCGAGCACTACTGCAAGTGCCCATTGACGCGTTCAGTTTCAGATCGGCTCAACGTTTTTAAAGGATTTCACGATATCGACCTAACGACAGAGGAGAACACCAAACGTTACTTGTGCGTGATAGTTTATGCGTTTGCCATGACATAAAGACTGATTTTTCTCTCAGAAAATATTGACTAAGCAAAGAAAAAAGGGGAGAGAGTGATCCCGGTAGTACGGATGGTTCTAGCTGAACTAGTTATTATTCGATATCATGTCCCGGATTATTGCTCCAGTGATCCCACAGAAAACTGATAATTTTCCAGAACTTGGAAATTGTCATAAATATTATAAGAATAACGATTTATGATGAATATTATTTTGTCAATGAAATATACGCGAGCCTATAACAAAATTTTAATCGTGATACCTGCTCTATTAGAAGTTCAACTGATTGATTATCTAAAAAAAAATATTTCATATTTAAAAATAAGAAACTGCAGGTAGTAAAATCCACGTAATATTGGATACGTCAGATCTTTAATGAGAGGAAGGCACTGTTTAAAAATCAATCAAGCCAACGAAGAAATCAGGCACCGCGTCAGTCAAGGATCGAGGTCCTGGAAAGTGGATGTGGCCTGGGAATGAGAGGCTCGAGGCACTAATTGCTCCCGGCGCCAGATTCGTGTCTGTATATTTCTAAAATGCGCGTATCTGTTAATAACAGCTTTTATCCCTGTTCCGGTTTGATAATATCAAGTTTGTATATTGCCGTGAAAGTTACACCATACGTGATAAACTTTTAATATTTTCATTTTTTAAATTCACGATAAATATATTGCACTGGCACTCACCAAACATAGTCATGCTAGAAAACTATCGTAACTCACCTGAAACAAAAAAAGAATCGAAAAATTAATTCACAATTTTCCCAAAGACTTTACATGATTAAATACATATCGACCATTGAGACTTTTCGCATCTATTGCGGAGTGGAAAAAGAAAAAAAAAGGATAGAAAAATAATCGACGTCTCTATAGCCAGACATAAATAAAGTACATTGATGTTTCTATTGGTCAAGATTGATAGCGTATAAAGCTGAAAACAAGTAAATTGGCTTCAGAGCCGCTTACAGGGGAGATTTTTTTGTGTGTTTAAGCTCAACTGCGAGGATATATAAAAGGGAAGATGAGCGAGACATGGATGGCGGCGACGGCGGCGTAGACGGCGCAGTGGCGCAAACGCGGCTCGCTTCGAGGGACATTGAAAACTTGTTCGTCTTGCCTCCCATGAGATTCTTGGCGCAAGCCGGCAAGTGATGAGCCCAAGATGGCTTCACTATTTACGCGCGGTTAGCGAAATCGCAAGAACACACCGGAACGCGAACACGTGTGCGTAATTTCATGGCTTGGCCGTGTGTGAACTGTACTTTAATTTGATAACTCGCTGCCACGATCGAGTGCCTTAACTCGTGCAGTAATATTACAGAATTGCAGCGACTAATTCGATTTTTATTCCCCGCTGATACTTGTGCAGTGCAGCGCCGGTGAAAATTATACCAAACGCGCCGTGTAATTTTCACAAACATTTGTTTACATCAAGTACAAAACATTCGAGAAAAACTTTGATTTTGACAGGGTACAATAGACGTGCACAAAGCTTTAATAATAAATTATTATTGATAATCATCTCATATGTCTAGATTAGCCTACTGATGCGCGATGGGTTGTCTTTACCGTTTCCATCGATGTTATCGGTAATCTGCACAACGGCGAGCACCTTGAGTCAAACAAAAACTGCATGCTTCTTTTGTAATAAGTTATCTAGCTTAATTCTCTCAGTTCTCAGTTCTCCATAGTCAATACAAACTGTACCGTCTGTCTAGCGAGCTATTCAATCGCAGGAAAAGTGTTCACAGCACACACAGTATTGGAAAATGGCGCGAGCTCAGCTCTCGATAGTCATCGGCAGCTGCGCGTACAAAACGTATGTAGCGCTTTGGGACATTTTTCGCCTCTCTCCTTCGATCACCGACTGACACAGGACGGAGCGATTCCTCGTCCTCGTCGTTGTCGTAGTCTGGCACATGCAAATATGCGCGAGCGGCGCGGCTAACTCGGGTGTATCGCGTCGCGCGCGCGCTCGCGCGGATTTACGATCTTATCGGCGCGAGAAAATCGCTGCAGTCGAGTGGCCGAGGAGAAACGACGCCAAGCCAAGAAACATCGGCGGAATGGTGAACGAGAGAAAGAGAGAGAGAAAGAGAGAGAGAGAGAGAGAGAGAGAGAGAAGAGAGTGAGTTTTCGCCAAACGATTAAAGTACTGTTACGTACTCTTTCTTTTCATTTTGAGTTTATTGTTTGCTGTAAATAATGTAACTGTAGTTTGAGTGAAATCTTTGATGAGCGAGTAAAATAAAGTCCATCTATCAATAAAAATATTATAAAAAGGCTGTTGATGAAAGTGTGTTATACGTGTATTGTGTTAAAAGATGGAGAAAAAACTGTTAAACTATGCGGAGCAGCGGCAAGTGGGACTAGTATTGTCGATTCGTTATTCTCTCATTGTGGTATGCTGAAGCTACAATACTGTAACTGGTTAGAGCGCTGCATCGAGTTTACTTTGAAAATTCCTGTGGCTTGGAGATTTATGACTATTTTTCAAATTACTATAGCGAAATTAAAGGGAGATACAGTTAGAAACTTATTATTACGATACGTTTAACTCGCTAATATATATACGTGAATTCAGAACATTGAATTTTTAATATGAAAATAAATGAAGAAATGTGATTTAGACACAAATATTACATAACCAACCTCACCTCAGCTCTATCGAAGTAAAAGAAAACGCAAGGCGGCTGCATATATAGAAATAAACAAGCGTCGCATTCGACGATATCTAGAAAACTTACGTAAATGCTTCGTAATTGCAGAAATTCGTAATCGGATTGTAATTAGCCTATCCGAGCTTCTGCTGCGACGCACCGATCGTGAGAAGAAAAGAGAAGAAAAAGAAATAAACCTTATATTAAAGTAACCATAGGTACATAGGCACACGAAGGGCCATAGAAAGAGAAGAAGGAAGGAAAAGCAGCGGCTGCGTCGGCAAGTGTCGCGAAAGGCAGAGCGAACTATAGAACGGCTGGAAAAATCGAAGGGGGCAGCGGCGGCGGCGGCGGCGGACACGTGCGGCCATGCGCTGCACAAGTGCGCGACTGCAAGTGCAGGGAACAGGTGAGCGACCTTCGACCCGGGCGGGGTCCGCCTAGCCGCCAGCTTCGACTCTATACTATACGTACGATAGATCCATACGTGCGCTGCAGCGGCTCTGCGGCGGTCGCGCGAGGTTCACCGCGGGGCAACGGCACCGCGGGCCTTCGCTTGTTTACCCCCACCCCTTACCGCCCCCTTCTCTCTCTCTCTCTCTCTCTCTTTCTCTTGCTTGCTTTTATTTTGCCCATTGATCAAAAGTATCTTGCGCTGCAGACTGACGTTGCGGCCGGGAGCTTTGTTCGGGACTCTTCGAGTTCCGAATCGATAGTCGTTTTGTGAATTTTCTCGGTGGAAAGCTGGTATACAAAACGTTATCCATCCACTACAGTTTGAAAAAGTTTCTTTCCCCGCGAGGCAAAGTATTTCCTTTCTTTCCCGTATAGACACGAGCGTTTTCCCGTCTAGCGAGTCTGCGGCAAAAGACGAGCTGAATTATACATGCGGCAATTGGCAAATTGAACGCTAGTCTGGTAGTTGTTGTTGTTGCTGTTACTGTCCGACTGCAGAAGGTTCGACTGCGTACATATATGCATGCGAGCCTCACAGCGATCCGCTCTCGACCTTTCACCTCTGCAATTTTGCGGTAGAAAAAATGCGTTGCAGCAGCAGCAGCGGCAACAGCACCGGCATCCCAGCTATACTTGCTGCTGCTTTTCATGCAAGCAGTCAAGGGATCAGGTGCAGCGGTGAAAGGGCGCCGATTATCCCAGCCCCAAGTATATAGTCTCCAGTTTTTCTCCTCTTATCTTTCATTCGAGACAACTGCTACTTTACTGTCCAGCTCGACTAATTGCAGCTTTGTGTATGAAACGAGATTTGAAAAAGATGAGGAAGCAGCCGAGAAGTAAGTATTCGGCATCATCGAAAGCGAAAAGTAGCACGGCAGCAGCAGCACCGGATTTGTACGAACGGAGTTGGCTTATCGGCGATTGTCCTCTACGGCACTTGTCGTCATTTTCATCCCAGCATCTCCTTTGTCTTGCTCCTCCCGATGCAGCAGCAGCAGCAGCAGACACTCGCTACCTCCCCTGCATAAACATCTGTCCGCTCTCTCATCAGTTACTCCATCTTCCTGTTTAGCGCAACAGCTTCTCTCTCTCTCTCTTCCTCTTTTTACGGCTCGACTCTATCCCCGACGCGCACCGACTCCCTATCTTGCATCTCCTATATGCGAAAGAGTTCCTCGGCAATCGTCGAAATGGAAAAAAAAATGCCTGGTCAGCAGCGACAACGACGACGACGACGACGACGAGGACGACGAATCGCGCATTGTAATCTTGATAAAACGCACGGACTACCGATGCTGCTGCTGCTGCTGCATGGCAATATTGTCGCTGCGCGAGGGAAAAAATAAAACGAGTGGCTGCATCTGCATGTGTAAAAGTGTATGTGTGTGTGTGTGGAGGCATAAAGTGAGACAGCGCACTGTCATTTGCGTAATAACGAGGGTCGTTTATCGCTGGCAATTTCACTGGAAATATCAACTAAAGCCCGCGACTCTTTCTGTTTGCTGTCAATCGAAGCCGAGTGCGCGCGGCAGTGCCGGAGAGTTGACGGAAGAGATTCTTCATTTTTCTTTCACGGCCTGACAGCTCGAGGCGCGTCTCTCGTCGCACTCGCTCTATTACGAGTCTACTCCATCCTTTTTTGCGCCTCTTCTCTTTCGATGATTCATTCCCGCGAGTCATTGGAGGGATTTTTCCTATTCCCCGCAGAATGCAGTATATTCCCGTAAAGAAATACAGTAAACAGCAGAGATTTATAAATCAATTGGACGCTTTGTAGCGTTATAAAAACGCCTACCGCATCCAGTTGTAAATGAGTAGTAGTTGTATATGCGATGCATGAGGCATAATTACGCGGCGGCGGAGCATGTAGAAATGAATAAAAGGCAATATCGATTTCGAAAATAGCAGGTAGACATGCGCCAATGGTAGGCATACGGCATATAATTCACATTATGCATTATCATTTCACAGCTGCTGCTCTCAAGCAAGACTCATCACTTAAGATCATTATACGTCGCTCGACAGACAGTGGGTATTAATAATGCAATTAGCGCGGACTCGAAGACACCGAAAAGCTGAATCGAATAGAATAATCGGAAAATAATTTGGGCTTCGCCGTATAGCCAGCCATCCAGTGCCCGAGTGCGCGCATTGCGTACGCGTCTGCAGCGAAGGGAAGCTGCATGCAATATATACAAGTGCAGCAGTCCGCTCGGTTAGGAAGTGCCGTAATCACGAGTCCTCCCCTCCCCCCCTAACCCGTAATCATAGCTATACCGGGGTAATTGTAAATTCGTTACGCCGCCGATAAAGGTTATTCGCGAGTCATTACTCGAGATTCTCCATTAGGCCGCGCGCCGTATATACCTACGCAGATAGAAAAACGAATTTCCAGCGAAACAGAAATGTCTGCATGCGAGTATAGCCGATCACCAGAAGGGAAAGTGATGGAGTGGCAGAAATGTAACAGAGACGATATCTCGCTTGGAAAAAAGTGAGAAAAGCTGGGAGATATACATGCATATATACATAGAGGGAAGAATCGAAGGCCGCGCACTTTAGGAACACGCGCGATGAAATAGAAAGTGCACCGATAACTCGGATTTCAACCTCAATCTTTATATTCCCAGTCTTATACTGCGGCCAAATGATTTTGCTTGACTCTTGTGAACAACTCGTTACGATTAGCCCAACTACTACAGCTTGTATAATGAGAAAGCTCTTAATTTAACGTGATTTCATTCAAAGTATTTACACCGCGAGCAGAGCGGAGCCCGCGCAAGAACCAGCAGACACGGAGCAATATTTTACCCGGATTTTTGACAGTAGCTGTACGGCGCCGGCCGCCAAGGTAATTAAATATTTAATTAATCAGTGCAGTTATGTCGTGAATTATGGTATTGTAGCCGGCAATAAATAGACTCCGATAAATTGTCGGTGGAAATCTCAGGCCGCAGAAGTTTACAAAAAAAGCAAGGAATTTAGCAATAAACTATATTTTCTTTGCAGTCGCAGAATTGAGAATCTCGTCAAGGATGATCGATGGACTTGTAGGAACTCGCGATGTCGGTTACACATAGCCAGAGTATCGGGTTCTCCGCCGTTCGTCTGTACACTGCACGTGTGTGTACGTGTGCGTCGAGTGGTTACGCGAAATTGCGAGTTGGATTAACGCGCGCGCGCGCACTTTCGTTACGAAATATCCACCGCCGGAGAAACGGGGGAATCCATTTAGTAAGAGGGGCATAAAAAGCAGCGAATCGAAAAAGGATTAATGATTGAGAGAGAGAGAGATTTGATTATTTTGTTGGAAATAGATCGATGATCTAGTTTTTGATTGATTATTCGCGAATGTAATGCGATTTGCTTAGGGAGCTATGAGGGGTATTGCGCAAACTCCAGGTCTTTCGGGTTTTCGAACCTTTTCGTGCTTCTTTCGCAGCTGATTTGCAGATTTCATTTGATTTCGACACGTCTTCTGGCTCCTTGTTGTTATTGTTGTTCCGAGCAAAAAGTCAGACCTTCCAGTAATGGCTAGTCCCATTTGCTGGCAAATTGAGAGGCGGAGAGCAATTTTTACTCCTAATAATGGAAAAAAAGAAACAGCCAGCAATTCGGTTCCGACATATCTGGCTTTTATTAAGTTTGCTTTATCGCCGCTTTTCCTCGTGCAATCAAAATCTAACTAGATTCACAGCAATGAATTAACGTCACTGCATAGTAATTGGCAGAGAAGAAAAAATTAGTCTAGATTAGCCACGGTACACTGTCCTATCTCAGAATATTGTAACGCTAGTTTTTATTCCAGCAGCTGAGTATAATTTGCTTGCGAAAACTGCTGAAAGTTCTCGGGATTAAAGTGGCACAAAGTCCCGAAGTCGTGTGCGCATCTACATATCTGCGGCTAAAAGAGGCGCTAAGATATTCCGGCTGTTAGCGGTCCGAGACCGAAAGAGGCTGCAAACGCGGTGCGAAAGGAGTCCAAGCTGCCAGCAAACTATTAGTTCCAAGTTCGAAGCGGCGACCGAGTGCGCTTCCAGTGTAACTCGGTTAGCCGTGCGAGATAAGGTCCCAAGTGCACCGAACAATACGCGCCAACTCCAAATCCAAGAGAAGAGGGACACCAGCTAATTCCGATTCAACCCGGCCATTTAGCTGCTCTGCTTCTCGGAAGTATTTTTTTTTCAATAGCCTATATAGGTATTATCTTTTGACACGTCTTGCGCGAAAAGCTATAGGAAGGGAATAGGGAAAGCAAAGTGGAATTTCCAAGTTTAAGATGTTTCTATACCTGCATAAAATGTCGGCTAAATTTCTGCTTTCCGCCTCATTCTTTGTTCTTATTTATCAGCGCAATAATCTCAAATGTGCCAATACAAACATTTTCTTTGACCGCCGCCGCCGTCGCCGATGTATATAGCCGGGGATGCAGGTTGGCTATAAAGCTATTTATAGATTACGGAGCGTTGTGGGAAGAAATAAAATCCCGATAAATCAAAAGGTATAAAAGTGCGAGGTATTTTGCACGACATACCTGAGCGAGAATCGCAGCAGAGTCTACTTAAGGACAAGAAAATATCGGATAGCGCAGCCGTTGCGATCTGCACCAGTGCCACACTACATTATATCTCTATAAACCCCCGACTCCTTTTTACGCCATCGTGTCGATTCCGCAACTCCGAGCACGTACCACCTTATAATACCTGTATAAGCGAATCAAATAAATCCCTAACAAAGTCAAAACGAGCCGCCGTTCACTCGTTCATTTGCTCCTTCATTTGTTCGTTCATTTGCTCGTTCGTGCGCGGCTCGCGCGGTCCAATTCGTCCGAGAGACTTCTTGCGTCCACACCTTTTTTCTGCCTTCTGCAGCCTGAATCCCGCAGCTGATCGACCTCATCATCGGACTCTGCGGAATCTTTCTTCCTCCAGGATTCCGCGCAGTAGAAGCAGCCCCCGGCGCTTGGACTTCTCTGCCGTTGCACCGCTCGCAAGAACTCGACCCGAGAACTGCAGCGGCGACTATCTCCCTCTTTCTCTCGCTATCTTATGTATATATATAGCAAGGACTAAACACATTCTATCACGCCTGTGCCGAAGTGCGCTCGGTGCGCGGCCGCCGCTTATTCGAGTACAGGGGGAGGCTCTCCGCTGTCTGCAGTGTGTGCCACGCCACACGCTCCTGCTGGCCGTGAGAGATCCTCGATGACGATAAGATAGGCTCCGGCGCGACACGAGCCCCAAACGATAATGCGCTGCATATAGGGCAGACACGGCCATATACGAGCTGCCGCGGCTTGCGCTCATGCCGTTTTCTCTTGCACATCCAAAGAGAGAGAGAGAGAGAGAGAGAGAGAGAGAGAGAGAGAGAGAGAGAGAGAGAGGGACGACCAAACCACACCAAAGAGCTCATCCTTGCAGGCTACACGTGCAGTGCAGTTGCGTGCATCCGGTTCTACAAGCTGCAGCCAGAGGAGGGAAAATTGGAGGACGTCACTCGATGCAGTGGTTGCAACTCGTGATTACGCATATACATATACATTTTGTATAAGAGAGATTAACGATACACGTCGGGTTGTGTGTGCATGTATAAACAATACTTTTTGTAATCAAAATATAACGGGAACCCATCTCTCTTTTTGCCATTCGCAGTATATGCGGAGATTCATCACTGGTTCTTTTCCTTTGCTTTTCCTCTTCTGCAAATAGTTAGGCGAGATGCATTTTGAAACCTAACTGGCAAAATTTATGAATCTACAAGCTATTCCATAATTATGTACAAAGAGCTTGAAAGCAGTTAAACGATGTCAAATAAATCAAAGTATCACTTTTGAAATTGTGCTCAGCTTTTAGATTTTGGTCAAACACGTAAAATAAATACAGGTGATAAAATGAAAAGTTATATAGCGCTTGTAGGCATTAAATCAATTCTGCATCAAAACAAAAACAATTGGTAGCAGTAGAAGAGGAAAAGTTATATAAGCGATCGGTATAAAAGATAGAGAATATGAAGGAGAGTAAGAAGAGAGGGAGAGAGAGAGAGAGACAGAGAGCAAGAGGAGAGAGAGAGAGAGAGAGAGAGAGAGAGAGAGAGAGATGAGAGGGAGGGAGTTCCGGTTTGGCTTGTTTTTCCGTAGCCTGCGGCACACGTAGCTGCTACCGTAGTTGGCAGCTCTAATGATACGGTGGCTGCTCCGTAATCGCCGCTATTTATTGAATTACTTTGGCATAATGAACGATTTAATTATGGTAGATGTCATCGTTATCGCCGTCAATGTCCTAATTGTTGACACGTACAGCATAATAGGTATTATCGATTGTAACAGGAGAAAATTACTATATATCCCAGGTCGTTTAATGAAGTTCTATTACGATACGTAATCATTAGTGCGATGAGTAAATTGAGAAATGTTTCCTTCAAACACAAAAATATACTTATTTATTATCGTTTCAAACTGCAATCGAAGAAAATGCGAGTTGACAAGCTGGACTAGCACGATCGGACTAAACTGCACAAGCAAATGGATTTTTTGAGGCCGGGTGCGCGCGACGGGCACGAAACAAAAGTAATTCCATAAAGCATCGAGACTCGTGTCTTACAAATTTCTCCGTCAGCGAATAATCTATCCCCTGTAAATCGTCGCTCGTTCCTCTATCCCCTCAAAACTACACGGCTGCTGGCGCCTTATCGGGGCGCAGTGATCGTCGAGCCGCAACAGCAGCACGTAGTAACTCAAGACCGACCAAACGAATACACCGAAAAACAAAGAAAAACTCGCCGAGTCAACCTGAAAAGCAGCAGTAGCAGCAGCAGCAGCGAGAGAGAGAGAGAGAGAGAGAGAGAGAGAGAGTTTCGCATCCGCCAGCACAATCGGATCAAGATAAGGGTGCATTTTTCGCCGATAATGCCCGGCGAGCGGTTGCGGAGGAGTCGTGTCGCATTAACGAATGCGCGCTCTCTCCCCCTCTCTTTCTCCCTTGGTGCAGGGGGCGATGCAACGTATCCAGGAAACGTCAACGGCGTGCGCATAGAAGAGGCCGAGTTTGCATAGCATCATAGCTGCGAGTCGCGTTGCACGAGTGTGCGAGAGCTGAAAAGGAGAGAGACGAAGAGAGAGGGAGAGAGAGAGAGGAGGTTGGGGGAAGAAAAAAAACGAAGAAAAGAAGAAGAGGCTTAGCTACCGGTTGGCCATCTTGCTCTGGCACTTGCGCGCCTCGCCTGCAGACCTGCAGCGGAGCTGGTACCGAGCGCGCGAGAGGGAATTCCACGGATGCAAATTCGCCGGAGCCTATCGTCAGATCGTGAGCTTCGCTCTATCTCTCTCTCTCTCTCCCTCTCCCTCCTTCTCTGTCTCCAGACCTTTTTTCCTTTTCCATATACTCTTACTTGGCCGCTGCTCGCAGACCCTGTGCCCCTTCTTTTTCTGTATTTTTCTCGTGCTGCATGCGCTGCAGTTCCTTAACAAACAGCTTATCATGTTGGTTTATCGACATCGGTTATTATTGTTCGTCATACTAGATGCAGAAGTTGTTGTATTTATGCCCCATTAAATTTCCTTAATTCTTATATAATTTAACCTTCACGATTGGCAAACCTGCGCTTCTTTATTTCTCTGGTTGCAGCTCGCGGATGGAATTATTGTATGCCGAGAGGACGAAGACGCGGGGGACGAGAGGCATGATATACATTCGGCATCGAGTCATCAAGGCAACGAATATGCAAACCTCTGACCACCAATATATGCAGCCACAAAGAGCCTCGATGGGGGTCAGGTCTCCTGGTCATGCCGCGAGAGCCAAAAGACGCCGTAAATCATACTTTGTTCTTCCATTCCCTTCCATTACTCCACGACTGTCCAGCTCTTCTCTTTTTTCTTCATCTCCGCATTGAAATTTTCATTTCCATTTCTTTCTCGATACCGATACCTATTGGATGAATTTATATATCCCTCGAGTGCAGATATTCATTTCTTTTAGAATTTACGATTTTCTTATCGCAACATGCACCTTGACTAGCCACGATTTAATGTCGTTTCATCCAATTGAATTATTTTTATCGCAAGATATCATAAACGCGATCTAAATTTAAGTGCGCAGATTAGATTAGCATACCGGTATCTTAGCAGCAGTGTCGGCAAGCTCATTAATCGTCGCTATCGTTCCCTGCTTTATTGAATTCTCGATCTCCATTAAATGGAGGCGCGAGTGAACGCACGATCGCCTTTTCATCGCTGGCACCTCTACGGGAGTCGAGCGATCGAAAGCATCCCCAGGAGCTAAACGGTCGAACGCTCGAGATCCCTAGCTCTCGAGCGTTCAGCCGTCGCACTACGAATGTCCGCCGAGTGAGTTTATACGACAGCAGCCGCGTCGCCGCGCCATTTTTTCCACTGTCGTATTTTTCGTTACGTGCTATACGAGCAAAAGGGAGCAGAGGAGAGAGCGGCAGATATGTTTGTTTTTGCGAGCAACTTAGCGCGAGTTGAGCTCGAGGCTCGTTAATATTCTTTCGGGCTTCGTGGATTTTCCAGTCGGATTCCTTTGAGAACTGAACCCGTTTAGTGCAGCGGGGCTCTCTGGCACTGCAGTGGCTCATGCGACGTTCCTTCAAAAACTAGTCGCGGGAACGTGAAAGTTTAGCTCGCCTATACTGTCGCCTCGCCTGCACGCGAACGTTACAAATTTCCCACTGGTGAATCGCTGACGAATTTATGGTGTACCATACCTACTTGAATTATCATCAACAATAAGCTTGTCTGACCATAAGATTTTTACGTTTACCTTATTTATTTATAAATTATTTATAAATGTTTTCCAACCGGGCATTATGTATGGCTATTATACCCTAGTAGATTATTCAACACTATTATAAGGTTGCAATCGGTTCACGCTTTGTCATGTTCGAGAAAAGTCTCGCGACTGCGCCGATTTTGGAGCAGCAAACCTTCGTGGCGTGGACGAGAGAATAAAAAAGCGTTCATCTGCAGCTCAATAATAGAAAAGTCCTGCGTCTTTGCTCCGAAGCGCGTTTCCCAGTTGTTTTTTCTGCACAGCTCTAGTTGGACGCGACGCGGCGTCTCCCACGAGAACCGATTGTTTTTCGCGTCGCGCGACGATTCCCCGTCCACATTAAGATCGGGCTTGGGAGAAAAGTTTTATGGATAGACTCGGGCAAGGACAGTCAACTCATCAAGATAGAGTTTTATGGCTAGTCAAGGCTCGATCGCGCGCGCGCGGGACACTGCAGCACAGGTGAGCGCGAGGTGAGCGTGTGTGTGTGCAGTGGCGGCGGCGGTGCAGCGATTAAAAGCAATCACGGGAGCAAGCGCATGAATTTATAGGTTTCAGCACGCGGCAATGCTTCTCTCTCGTCGCTCCTCTCCTCTTTCGTAAATCCATCGAATTCGTTTATTCGCGAGCCGCTGCTGCTGCTGCAGCCGCAGGATGTAAATCATGAGATTTTATAAAGTTTTATATGCGACTGGAGCGTGCAAGCCCTCGTTACCACTCCTCTCTCGCTTTGTTTGGCGACCGTAATTAAGGACTCGATACACTAGTCGCACCACTGCGCTCGCTCTCCGAGAAAATTTACGACGCTTTCAAAATTTTCCAGACGCTGCAGAGTAGGAGCAGGAGCTTCTGCGTCGAGTCCGTCGCTCGACTACGTGTCTGTGTCTGTGTGTGTGTGTGGAAAGCTGCTGCAGAACTCATACTCGCCATTCAAAATGGAAATGCCGCAGGATAAGACTTTGCAGCTCAGCAGAGATAAATCCTCCAATGATTTATCCCGAAGAAGGAGTCGCTACGAGATTCCAAGCACTCGGAGCGAACGATAAGCAATTAGCAGCGTCGATGATGTTTTAGATTATTTTTACGCGAATCGCGGCAAAGGCACACACATTACATACATACTGCGCAGACTGCAGCGTGTCTCCCTCAAATCGCGCGAGAACTGACTCATTATATAGCCGCTGCTAAGTGAGTCACGATCGGTGGGCAAAGCTATACAGAGCGCATATCCTGGAATGCGCCACAATCGCGGCTGTTCATCGCGATTTTAGTCCAAGCGTACGTGTACATGCAAGCGAGTAATTCCCATTGTAACGCGTATATACCGCAGCACATGCGTTCAATCGAATCTAGTTCATGGACCGTGCAGCAGCTCTGACGTGGATTATGTTCGCGGATTTGTGAGATCGCCGCCGAGCCTCGGACTGTGCACCGCTGCAGCAGCTGATTAACATTATCGATGGCCGCCGATCGCTCGAGGCATTCTTTTCTTCACCTTTAGCAGCGTTCGATTTTATTGATGGCTTTGAAGCTTCGAAAAGTCCAACGCGAGCCAATGAAAATACGCTGAGAATAGCGCACGGACTGTTTGCAATTCTTTTCGCTGAATATGTACGATTGGCAAAGTATTTATTAAAAAAACTATGCACAACTCGTGTGAGTTTGTAGGCTTATTTGTAAAATTTCAAGCTTTAGGATCTGAGCGAACTTGTATATAGAAAAACAAAGGGAACCCTTGAACAAGAGAAAAATAGCCTACGTGCAGTAAAAGCAACATTCGCGCATCAGCTACGAGGATTTAATCGAGTGCACCGCCACATTCGTTCCAGATTCATCCCCGATTCTCGGCTCGCGCGACCTACACTCGAATCCGATTCTCACACCGATCTATATACTCACCGAGTCGCAGCTCCGTTTTCCCTATAAGCTTCCTTCTTTCTCAAATTCTCGCCGCGGAGAGGCTGCAAGCGATGTCATCGCGCTGTTTCTCTTTCCTCGAGTTCCTTCTCCCTCAAACACCCAACAAACCTACACAATTCCGCCGACTCGAAGCTGCTGCACACGTACATTGGAGGACGCACACGTTCTAGAGACAGGTCGCGTACACGCGTAGTGCGCGGGACAGAGCGACTCGCCGCGAGGATAACAACGCAGCGCATTCTCCGAATGCCTGGCGCCTCAACCAACTCTCGCGGCTGCATCTGAATCGATAACGCCTTCCCAATTCCCTGCAGTTATTCTCCCGTATGTTCAGTAGGCGCACTCTCTAATACCTAGCAAACGAAAGAATTCAGTTTCATAAGTAATTACCTGCAGTTTATTGGTATTTGATTGGATGGATTTAGCGACACAATGGTTTCCTCTGAAGTGATAGTCTGGTGCAGGTACACGAGTAAACAGCGGCGATGATTGGTCGAAAACGGTAGCGACAGTATATTCCCTACATTCATTTGCATTACTTAACGCCTCTGCAGTTGAGAACGAAAAAAGTGGAGGTCGGCTCTAGAGTTGCAGCGAAGAGGGAAGGGCGTGTCCCGCGCAATCTTCCAGCGGCGCAAAGCATCACAGAAGACTGCACAGCGGCAGCAGGAGCAAAAAAAGAATCGCCAGGCGAGAGAAGTGCTCGGTTGTTCTGCTAATGATGCCGACCGGGCGATACATAGGGAGTACGAGAGAAGACGAGCTGCTGGACCGCAGGGGAAAGAGGCTTGGATGCAGAGACAAGAGCAAAAGCTTGGGGAAGATGCTGGAAGAGCAGACAGCCCGGTAGAGGCCTACTGAATCGACGGGCCACTCGAAACTCGGGGCGACACGTGGAAAAGGAAACAAGGAAGAGAGATTCCGAGTTGCGGTGCGCGAGACTACTTCCTGCACTGGGTCAAACAGCCGAGGCTGCTGGTAGCGAGCATGCATGTGTGTACGGGCTAAGGGAGCGAGTACATATACTCACTTTTACTCGAGATATTTGAGAGCTAGCCGAGCAGCTAAACTCTTACACAGACGCTTGAGCTCGATGCAGCTGAGTAGCCCATCCCAGCTGAGATTGCCTTACTTCGCTTCTCTCTCTTTCTTTCTCTTCCCCAGCTCTTCCTCTCTTTCCTTGTTCCGCCGCGCGCGGTATAGTAAGGCTCTAAGTGCTAAACGTGTCGTGTCTATTCGCTATGGGAATTGGACCCTATAACCCCTTCCCCTCTACACGCTCTAGACAATGAAAGCTATTATTACAATGGGAACCGTTGCTTTTGTCGAAAATCCACGATTCGGCCATGCTGCAGCGTCAAGTATTAACATTCTTTTATCATACACGCATGGTTTTATTTACTTTCAAGCGGTTATTTTCTATTTCAAACTATAGCTACATTAATGAAAAATGTAAACAGTTTTAAACAACGACAGCTGCAACTCGTATAGAACATCGGAACCATCGGTATTTTGAAATATTATCAAACTGTAGGAAAGTGCAATTCTGGCATCGCACGCAGGTGCACGCGATCAACAGCTTCATCAATATATAGGACAACCCATTCAATCGGTGTGCGAACCGTTGTTCCCGGCCAGCTCCGCTCAACGTATATAATACAACTATCTAGAAGAGTACGAGCTGCTACCTCCGCCCCATCGTGGAGCCGCGGCCGGCGACAAGAAGCAGCGGTATACCGAATCCGCGAAACCGACAATTCCAAGGGCACATACTCAGTTCCCACCCTACTTTTTCATCTTTCTGCTTTCTCTCTCCTCTCTCTCTCTCTCTCTCTCTCTCTCTCTCTCTCTCTCTCTCTTTGCGCAATTATTATTAGATAACGAGGATCGATTTTCCAATAACTGCGACCGGTACATCAGGTGGGCCTTCGCACGATTATGCACTAGTCGGTCTTTTTCCCCAAGATATCCCGTGATAATACGTTTATTACGATACAGAGGATTTACGGCCAACGCATCGGGGGAGTAGACGTCGCGAGTGCATTCGTCGCTTTTTTTTCCTCCGGTTCCCTTTCGCGGTCGCTTGGCGCTCGCTTGACTCGAGAGAGAACAGCTCAGAGGAGAGCGAGATGAAAAGGAGGAAGGAGGAGATGGAGCTGGGCGCGCGGCATAAAGCACTCACTTGTCGACGTTGCAGATTTCGCTCCGAGCCCCGTGAAAGCGTAGACCCGTGAGCAAGTGGTCTGCGGTATACCTACACCTTTAGCATGCTTTAAGAGCACGTGCGAGTGCAGTCGTTACCCGGCGTTTTAGCTCACCTTGCCCCTAGCCCCATCATGTGTGCGAGCTCCGTTGCACTGCATCTCCTCTGCATCACTCCCTTTCCTTCGCGCCACGCCTTGATCTTCGAACGAACGATCTCCTGGCACTTGGATCGCACGCTTTTATTATAATGGCTCGACCGCGGACTGACTCGTGTGCAGTAGCTTAATTAAAGACTCCAATAGTTGAGCGTTCTGCTATTTTCCAGGTGGTTTCATTGTCCGCTGCAGCTGCAGGTTTAAGCTTTGAGCACTTTATCGAGAGACCTCGGTGAGAACAATTACTTCTGCGCGGCAGATCATTTCCTCCCTGACTGACTTTTGCATCGACCTGTACTCGCACTAGCAAACAATGGTTCTAATCATCGAATAGAGCCAGCCTAAGCTGCTCGATGATGGGTTTCCGTTCTGCCCCTAGTCTCTTCCTCTCCCACGTGCAGAGGCGGCGGAGCTCCAGATATTACGCAGCCAGACGGACTGCAGCGAATCGCTCGTCCGCGTAGAAGATCGACGCTTCCCTACTGCTACAGCTCCTCTCTTCCTCTCTTCCTGTCTCTGTGTGGCTCTATGGCTGTATCTGGTGCTGTTTGAAGGTGGATATGCCGGAGCGGCGGTGGTGTGCCTGTGGGGGCGTGCGATAGTTCAAGTCGTGAGCGGCCAGCCCCGCCCGACACGAGCGCCGAGGAGCATCTCTCGCTGCCTGCTGCTGCTGCTGCTGCTGCAGCTGACCCCCGCTGACTTCCCGGCTTCTTTAGGGCCCACCGAAGTACGCTCTCCCCCCTCTCTCTCTCTCTCTCTCACTCCCAGCGTGCTGTACTCCTCCTGTTCCTCTTCTTCCTCTCCTTCTGCTTCTTCCTTTTCTCTCGTTCCTCTTATTCTTGCAGGGTTTCCGAACGGACCCCATCTACTCGTTTTTCCCTTCTCACTCTCTCCTTCCTTTGTCGTGTCTCTCGGCGCCGCCAACTGATGCACAAGTAAAGAGGAAAACGGGAGAAAAAAAAGAGAGAAAAGGCTAATCTCGGTAGTTAAGCTAGAGGTGGAATGGAGGGAGAGCAGCTGTAAGACGCAAATCTTCTATCGATCGCTTACGATTGCCGCCGTCATTTTTCAACACGCTTACCGAGTTCGCGATGAAAAGGCCGATGCTGATCACCGCATAACATGTGTCTAACAGATAAAAGCTGGGTATAAGCAGCTACCGCTTCGACAATTTCCTACATCTATTCTTGTGTGCTGAATTATAGTCAGATTATACCAATTCCTAGACTGTCAAGTCAA
The DNA here is from genome assembly GCA_900490015.1 of Megastigmus stigmatizans. NCBI lineage: Eukaryota > Metazoa > Arthropoda > Insecta > Hymenoptera > Megastigmidae > Megastigmus > Megastigmus stigmatizans. The sequence goes on from UELV01181918.1 coordinate 88,066, forward strand.
AAGGCTGCTGAATTGATTATTGATTATACCGATGAATTCAATGGAAATCTATACCTTTTCAATCGATGTAAGAGGCATGATAAACTGGACTGAAAAGTTGACTAGATACAATTGTTGTCTTATCTTAAACACTCGTTCATCATTTTTCCTTAACGCCTATACTGGGCCTTAGCCTAGCATAGAACTGATGTTAAAATATTATTGCATGGTTGTACGCAAGCTGGGGTACGTAAGGTACCCACACTTATAGTAATCTTTGCCCCGCATTCTTAGTCGACTTAAGAGTCGCAACGGGGATGCAGCGAGTAAAGCTTTTTTTTATTCTTTCTGCCAAGATTGTTGTGTTTTTTTTTTTTTTTAATGATCTTTGTCGTGAATGAGGTATTTAATTTAAGTCAATTATTTTTGAAATCAATGCTACAAATACGGTTATTCGTTCCAAGAATCTTTGGACCGTATAACCTTGGAATACCGAAAGTACAGCTACCTTCATAGCGTTGGATTACTTGTAACTATCATTTTGAATTACCCTTTGCAGTATCGAGAATGCAGTATTTCAAAATTGATCTCTCAATATGCAAGAAGTTGATGAAGGAAAAGAAAGCTACTCGATCGGAGTGGAGTGAGGAAAGGAAATTGAAGAAAGGAAAGGTCAAATTGGTCAAAGGCGGCGGCACAATGCAGTGCAGATCGACTGCACAGCAATGTATCGATTTTCTCGCAGAAAAGTAGCTTCCGATAGCGCTGGTCGAGTGCAGGAGAATCGAGCCGAGAGCCGGCGGGAAGGGCGCGTGATAAGTGTGGGAAGGGCAGGTTGCATAAGACCTGCTTAATATTATGCGAGAGCTTGGCTTCGCGGCTGCTGCAGCTCGGCTCTCGGCTTACACGCGCTGTGCTTACACGCAGAACACGCTCCATCTCCCTCTCTCTCTCTCTCTCTCTCTCTCTCTCTCTCTCTCTCTCTCTCTCTTTATCCCCTACAAAACTCTCTGTTGAGAGAGCGAGAGAGAGAGAGTGAGAGAGAGAGAGAGAGAGAAGGGGGACTCTATCCATCTCGAGAGGTATATAGCGCTCAAGGACCAAAGAAGAAGACGAAGAAGAAGAAGAGTAGGAGGAGAAGGATGAGGAGGATGAGGAGGAGGATGAGAAGAAGGAGAAGAAGAGATAAAGGTGAAGGTGTGCAAGCCGTGTGTGAGTGGACGCGAGGCTCGGGAGAGGGATGAGATGCAGCCTTGCGCGGTGCTATACCTGCATAGAAATTGCAGGAGCGTTGAACCCAGGAAGTGGCCGTGAAATAGTCGTTCCTCCTCCTCCTCCACCACCGCCGCCGACGCCGCCAACCGAAAGGTTAACTCGCGCGGCGCATCTCCGAGCTCGGAGCTGAGCTAGAGGTCGAGCTGGGAATACGTCCGGATGCAGGACGAATTGAAAAGGAAGAGCTGGAGAGAAAGAAAGGTTAGCTAGGAGAGAAAGATTTAAATGAGATTTGGCGAATCGAATGAAAGCGTCAATCTAATTCGAAGCAGCTCCGCCGTGGAGAGTCTGGTTGGTGCGGCGCATTTCCCCCATTAGCCTTAGCTAAGGTCGCGAGAGCGCAAAACAGCAATGATAACAATGGCATTGAGAGAAAGAGAGAGAGAGAGAGAGAGACCGAGAGAAAGGAGGGGGGGAAGATAGATCTCATCGAAGGAGCTGTATAAACACAATTGACTCGTATAAACGATTATACGTCTATACTGCACGTATATACTGCAGAGATATATAGGCATTGTGCGCGCGACTGACAGTCAATGCATTGCACGAGGTCAAATTGTCCCTGCTTATCTAGATCCCTGACAATCGCCTGCTAGTCTCTCTCTCTCTCTCTCTCTCTCTCTCTCTGTGAGTGTGTGTGTGTGCGCAGTGCAGCAGAGTGGCTATAACTGTATGCACAAGATAATCAAAATAGGAATATGCTAATCATCGGGCTAATGGTGCGGCGCTCGCGAAAAGCGGAGCTACGCGCATCACCTCGATAAGTGAAGCATCGTACGTCCAGATGAGCGCGCGAGAGAGAGAGAGAGAGAGATTGGGAGGTATATATAGGTATATATAGGTCTATATATAGGTAGGCGAGTATAGAGCATGAGCGCCGCGGCTGGCGCAGAGCGCAGAGCTGCCCCGTAAGAAAGTCCAATTTCGTTCCCACGATTAGGCGTATCGGCACGGAGGTTCGGTTCACTGGCCTTCTTCTCCCTCTGTTTCTGCCTCGGCGACTGCTGGTGGGGAGGAGGACCCGACCGCCTGCTGCACGGGATCCTCTCAGCTCTCCGATCTTCTCTCCTCTATACTCTCGGCTCTCCGACGCAGCACCGACTTTAGCACTGCCAGCGAATAGCATCGGAATAGCGCAGAGAGAGAGAGAGAGAGAGAGAGCCGCATGTTCCGCCGGTGTAAATCGGCCGGCGGGATCGAAAAGATCGAGAGGAACTTGTCGAGCTTGTCAAAATTCAATCGGACAAGTCCGAGAGCGCCAGCGTATATGCTCCTGCGTCTCCCCTTCCTTCCCCGTGACTCGGATCACGCTGCTGCTGCTGTTGCCGCTGAGGGAGAGAGAGAGGAGGTGAGGAGCGGGCGAAGAGAGGAGGGAGAGGAAGCGGCGGCCGAGGCCAAGAAGGTCATAGGGCTATGGCAACTTCTCACGCCCCCGCCACGCTGCTGTTGCTGCTGATGCTGCCGCTGCCGGTACGGAGGAGCCTCGCGCGCGTACACACACACTAACACTTTGCTTAAGCCGAGGGATTAGCCTGTACCTGCTTAATTGCCGTTATGGCTCACCGCGAGAGACCGAGTCCGCGCGCGCACGTGAGAACGCTTTTGTGTACTTGTGCGTGCGTACGTGCGAGCGTCGGGCGAGCGGCGATCGATCGCGTTGGGCCCCAACAGTACTAGAGGAAGGAGATGATTAAGTGGAGAGCCGCTCGGACGACCGACATCTTTCGCACTTTTCGGGAGGTTTATTGAGATTTATCGAGGATTGCCCGCATTACAAAGTAATTTGCGCCTTTTTTCTGTTCTATCGGACGACACAAGTTATATAATTATGGAATGGAAAAATGATGTCCATCGGTGGACTATCGAGTCGCGGATGGAAAATCACGATAAACAAGCTGAGATGGTCTTCGTACCTGTACTATAAGCAGCATAACAACCGAGTGCTTCGTTCTCGCGAGCCTCTTCCCGTCCGCAAAGTAAAATAACGAAGCAAATCCTCGTAGGTGCGCACGCATTAGCATGGTAAATATGCGTCTGGAAAAAAAGTCGATCGGCCCCAGAGCAGATCAATCGCGAGCCGTCAAAGCCGCTGCTGCTATACTCGATTCCCATAGACGCGTCTCGACTATATACTCTCTTCATTCGCACACTAGGGACTCGCGCGCGCACGAGATCCCCTCGATTATGATTTGGCCCTCTGGAGCCGAGCGAAGCGGAGCAGAGCACGTGCATGTGCTTTGCATGAGCGGCGCTTTAACGAGATTCGCCGCGGCGGATAAAGTGCTTTAATTACTCGCTCCGGCTTCCGTCGTGATAGCTGCCGCGATGGCCTGTTTTGTCTCTTTTGTTCTGTCTCCGTTCGACTGCTGCTGCTGCTGCATCAAATAGCCAACGAGGCTCGATCGACGCGGCAGTTCGTGCATAGCATTAATTATGCGGCCAAGTGCGGCTAGCTGATAATGAAACTGTAGCGCGAGACCAGCTGCTATATGGCCCTGCAAGCATTTACGTATGATTATCGCCGAGCGGCTCAATTAAAATGGCATTCGAACGAATTAGTTTAATTTCCTTCCTCGTGAGCGCCGACTATTTCTCCCTACTTTTTCGATCCATAGCATCTTATTTTACGGAGACACATTAAAAAGTTAAGAGAGTATGTTCGATGAGTCACACGTACAATAGAGTATAAATACCTATACGGATCTAGAACTCTGATTTCGATTGCAGTGGGGAGAAATGAAAAGTGGCGTGGCTAGTGTTTGGTCTCAGTAGAACGACGCGGGAACGGCAAGACGCGCCGAGACTCGTAAGCCGACCGCCTCTCCGCACCGCAAGCTACAGTGCACCGAGCGTTGGTAGCTTTTCTGCGGCATCGGCAGCCGCTGCAGCAGCTCTTTCTTGAAATCCAGACGATACAGATGCCAGCAGCATCGGGCATTTCGAGTTTTGCGGAGGCACGAATTCCTCGGATCAGCGAATCAGCGAATCGGCGAGTGCAGTCGCTAAAACGCGCTCGCCGCAGAGTATCGCCGAGTGCCGTAGCGGGGAAACATAACGAACGAGAGCTGGAGCGACTCGTTCCGCGGATACTTGTCATGCCGCTCCTCTAGCTGCGTGCAGTCATCGCGCATCGGCGGAGGAAGGAAGGAAATCGCCGCCGGAAGGAATACCCGCGGCCGAAGAGCGAGAACTCGCTCATAATTCGCATTCCCCGGGGCTAAATACTACCTCCGCCGCCGCTCTACTCGTTTCCTCCTCTGCTGTTCTCCACTCGTTCTACGGCCGCTCTTCAACCCTCGTCGAACATTCTTTTGGACATTCTCAGCGTCATTCGGTTGGGAATCGGATTCCCAGCGCCGAGCCATCTGATTTTTCGCCAGATGAAATTAGCGGGACCTAAAGTGTGCTGTGCGTATTGGATCGAAAAAGGAGCTAAGGTCGAAAAGGGCTTGACTTTGATTTTCACCAAATCGTTTCACCCCGACAAAAAAAAAACAGCAAAAACGAGCGGCCCCCGATCTGATACAAAGTAAATCGATGCCTTTTCATCAAATCTTTCGTTCACGACCTTATTTACTTACAAAAATTCTGCAAACCCATCCTTAAAACTGATAAAGTTTTTATGTTGACCTTTACCAAATCGTATTACCTGACAAAAAAATTCAGTAAAAAGAACCGATCCTGAATCACATACAAATTTTAATTGATGTCTTTTCATCAGATCAGCTTTCATTTAAAATCTCATTTACATGTATGACGATGGCGCATTCAGTCTACTTGTATCACGGCTAGCAGTCAGCGAGGCAAAATTAATCAATTAAAAAGCAATCTCTGCACAGGAACATTCAATAGGCGCTCTTTTCAACTCTGCATGACCATAGTGAACTGTAACGCGGTGTATGCTCTCATAAATCAGCCGCCGCCACCACATCTACAATACAAAAGTATTGAATGGAATTGGTGCACGAGTCGCAGCATCCCCTTTCTCTTGATTCATCGGGCTGCACCTTACACAGTCCCGTGTTACGCGCTAGCTTTCTCACTTCGCACCTGTAAAACTTCTGGGCACTCAACCTCCAATGATTCAGCTCGATCACATTGGCTACCGCACCTGAAGATGTAGTGCAGCGCTCAATCTGTTTTTCTATATATCAAAAGGTAAATCCTATTAAAAATGGAAAACTTTTTTTAAACCATATCAAGTTACGTCATTTTATTTACTTAAAAAATTACTTCTTTTTATGAATTTTTAAGTAGTTAATTTGAGCTAGTTTATTCGTTTACGATAAGCAATGTACTGCAAGTGTACAAAAAAAAATAAGAACCGTTCCAGAAAGAATAAAATTGGCCACAAGATCAGCTAAAGCTCCCAGCAGTCAGTTACAGTCAATGTTTTAATCATTAACCGCGAGCAGGAGCAGGAGCAGGAGCAGCAGCAGCAGCGCAAGATTAATTAATCAAAAGAGCGGCTGATTGCGGCCAAAGGCTCACGCTTTGCATGCGCCATCGTCATTAGCCCTCGGCTCACAATGCCAACACTTATCCGTATCAGTTTACGCGTTGCACACGAGCTGCTGTACACGAGCTGGGATGGCGCGAGAACGCATGGACAAAAAAGCAACAAGTGCAGCCTCGCTCCCGCTGTATAAGAATGTATAAGAAGAAGGCGAAGGTGAAAAACGGAAGCGCGTCCATATGCACCGCAGGAACAATGCCGCGATCCCGTCGACGAGTCGTATACATAATCCAAGCTCGAAACGCGATACATATAAAAGCCTGGCCAAGGTATTAGGCTTTTGTTTTTCGTAGGCGCAGGGGAAGGCATTAAGGGAGATTTTTGCGGCGACCGCGCGGCTCGCACGCAAGACACACTGTGGCAGTGGCTCGCGCCTTGCTTCGTCCGGCCGCGGCATAAATCATCGACGGCCTTCGCGAGAGTTCCGTCCGTTAACAAATTACCGACGTTCATAATATCCTCTCTCTCTCCCTCCTGCTCCTCCGTCTATATAGCTATATCGTATTGGTATATAGGAGCTGGCAGCGTCCGAGGGTGAGAGAGAGAGAGAGAGAGAGAGAGGCTGACAATAAGACCGATCTCTCATCGGGGGCAAAACGATCGTAAGACAAGTAGCGGCTGCTTATCGCTCAGCAGTCTCGGACGCTATAGGTACTCTATAGCGGGGAGCCACCGGGCACCGCACCAGGCCAGATAGAATCTTTTGACATTAGATGCAACGAGCTATATAGTGTTTTCAAAGCGAACCATCTCCCCATCTCTTGTTCTCTCCTTTCGCTTTTTTATCCCTCTCTCCCCCTTCCTTCCCTCTCTCTCTCCCTATATACGACTTCTCGCTCCTTTTGCCGTGTATATACACGTGAGAACAAGCATCGGAAGTCTCAACAAGTTCGTTTATTCAATGAGTACGCGCTATGTCGTTTCCCATCATCATTAGAATTATTGCAATATAGATCCTTTTATTGCGATCGCGTCTCCAATATGTTGTTGCGATTGGTTTTCAGTTGAAATTCTCGTCACTCAGCCGCTACAGCATACATTCAAAATTCCCGCGGATACTTCCTTACATAATATACATAGAGGAATCTTCCCATCGCTCCTCCCTGCCCTCCGCTCACGCATTATTTTCCCGACGCAGGCGGCGGCATCGCGGGGATTCCCCGGCGTCTGCGTCTGCAGACAAAAAGATTATGCTCAGCTGTCCGTTAATACGGTTAGGCGTTATCTGGATTGCTGGCCGGCGGCGCGGGCGGCTTCCGACAGAAGCCAGAAGAAGACGAAGAAGAAGAAGAAGAAGAAGGCGAACTATATAAGCCGAGCGAGGCGCGCGTAATTAATCAGGGACAATCAAACTCGCTGGGAGCTGAGCCGCGATACGACTCCCAACGCTCCTCTCTCTCTCTCTCTCTCTCTCTCTCTGTGTGTGCGCACCTCCATTCTATACACGTATACGTACACATCCTTCTCCTTTCTTCTTTCTGTAGCTTATCCTTCCTACCTGCCTTTCCTTTCTGCTTACTTCTCCTTACCAGTGTCGTATATGTGCGGTATCCTTGCGAGGACTCGCGTCTTATGCGCGGCTGATCGACGTTATTGCACCCCTTATTACAGTCCTTTTATTATCACACTTTATTGTATATAACGCGTTCATTTATCTTCCTTTCCTTTTAAATGAAGATTCGATATCTTTCATTCGCGAAATTCACAATTTGCCCGATGTTATGGATCATCAGAAATGTAATTAAGCTCGGCAATAAGATTTTTTTATCAAACGTACAATCAAAACAGAATTTACATAAAATATTTCATCATATATATATATATATATACCGTTTACAATGTGAATTTTCAAAATGTTGAGATTGAAAGGTAGATAATAAATGTACTACGAATAGATCAGAGCCGCAGGGCTAATTCTAAACATACTCATTACGCGCCTGCAGCAATGCTTCAAATGAATATTCATCATCCGAGATGTAAGAAAACAATTGAATCGGGCGCGCCGCACTTCCTCCTCGCGTCCTACCCGCGCTCTTGACACTTGCAGGCTCGAAAAGAACATCTACCGCAGCTCGCTCGAATCCAATAAAAAGCACTTCCTCTCTTTCTTTCTCTCTCTCTCTCTCTCTCTCTCTCTCTCTCTCTCTCTCTCTCTCTCTCTCTCTCTCTCTGACTGTGGCGCGCGCTTATTAAATGACGAATCACGCTCGTTAATTCCTCCGAGATTAATTAATCGCGGCCATTTGAATGGCGGCGCGTAAGCGCTGGTGGAAGGGCCGCGGAGGCGCGAGGATCGGCGGACGCGAAAAAAAAAACGAGGAGGAAATCTGCAGTCTCGCGCTTGCACTTGTATGTATATATAGCCTAAGCGCGCCAGCGAGAAAGTATTTATGTGCAAGTCTGCTTTTGTACTGCTCACTTCCGCGATCAGCGTACGTTTTCTTGCTGCAGCTTGATACCCGCGCTGCCAGCGATTGTAACAATGGGAGAAAAGGGTAAACAGTAAGATGAGCCAAGTTTGTGGCCGCAGCTCTTTATGCTGATGGGGAATGACGCGCCGCTCTAGGATTATGGGAATCTTCTGCTGTTGCTGCTGCTGCTGCTGCTGTTGCCGCTGCTGGGGAAGCGACTATTGTTTTGAATACGAGTGCCAATTTATAATAGTATTGAAATCTTGGCTGTTTCGAACAAAAACGATTATAAAACTTTTGCTGCAGCTTATTTCTATAATAGTACAATAATATTTCGAGTCTACGTTGATTTTATTAAAATACTAAATGATCAATTTATTGAAGAAACTATTTCATCAATTTATTAATGACACTCATAAATTGGAAAAGCATCGTTGAGATGACGATCATGATATATTTATGGTTAAATAAGGATGTAATATAGAAAATTTATGTTGTGTTAAGTCGGTGTCTTAATTTACACGGAAATTCATGCCCAATAATTGTATCCTTATCTATATGCGCTGTTAATTTACAAAGCTGTGATTGTTGATGAGCCGATAAGGCAATTTCAACTGTTATACCCAAGATTTCCATCAATTTAAAATGACGTAATGGCTCAATCACCCAGCAAACTGGTTTTTTTTTACAAGGGGCGTTGGATTTATAATAGCTTAAATGAAGGATAAAAATTAACAAAAAAAAGGCCGCGAGTCGATCCAGGTAGTTCTTGCAACAAGTTTCACGCTCACTTGACGCGCGCAATACGATCCTTTAATGCTTACACAAAGATACAAAGCTGAGATATAAGCTACTGTTTTGTTTCCTGCAGGAGGTGGGCAAAAAGTGCGCTGCATGACTCAGCGGCCGGTGCACGTGAAATTTAATTATTGGCCTGTATACCACAGGCTGTATACAAGCTCGCGAAAAAGTTCTGGGCCGGAGAAAAAAGAAATTCATAAAATCATAATGGAGTCGTTTAAAATTAAATCATTTTGCGAGCCGCCAACTCGTTGCGCACAATTACGTCGATGCGAAGCCCGCGCGAGCGCGGCAAAAAGTATCGAGCATTGATCTATATAAGGAGCGTGCGAAACCTTGAAGGTAGGAAAAAACAACGAGTCCGACGTAATTGAAACGTTGCTTGTTGCGGTGCATCTCTCGAGCTCTCGAGCTCTCCGCTGCACACGTGTACCAGCTCTTCCCTTATTATTCCATCCTTTATTACCCGAAAATCCAGAATATAATCGGCATTCCAGACGTGAAGGCGCGTCAAGGTAGTCGACGCGATATACGAGCAGCTCCGATCTTCCTTTATTTCTCACTGGATTTTAAATGCTTTTATTGCAGCTTCCTTGCTAAGATATCGTTTCGCTCCAGTTTACGCTTTACCTCTTTCTTAACTTGTGCGGAGATTTCTTTTTTTACAAAACATATAAAGCCTTTTCTTCACAATCTCGAGTCTTGGCCATATTAGGATTAAAAAAAAAATGATTAATTATAGTTATATGAATTTGTGCAATTGCAGGTGTTGCAAGTTACTTGATCTCACCACAACATGAACTATTATTTCGTCATACATTCTTAACTGAGAAATGCAGAAAATGAATTTTCCATTAAGAGCATCGTAAGAATTTCTCTCCATCGTATACACTTTAATGCATACTGCGCCGTATGCATACATGTTGAGATTGGAAAAAAAGGTGAAGCTGCAAGAAAAGGCGTCGCGTTCACGTGATGTCTAGATCAACAATATATAGCGAACGTGTTAATAGTATGCAAATGCGCCGAGTATAGAAAGTATATTTGGAGTAGGGCGCAATTTCTATCTAATCAGCATCCTTAATGGGATGAGCTCGAGGTTTGCGGAACTGCTGCTCAGACGAGGCAAGGAGTAAAGCCGCTCGATCATCGCTATTAAACTATGCAAGGTAAGAAACTGCTCGATGCAGCCTCAATTCGACAAACGGCACCGTCGCGGACCACAATCCAAACAGCTCGTGTCCGTGTATTCGCGCATAACGGAATAATCGAGTGATTTTTCTCCCGCGACTTTGGTGGGGGGGCTTTTTGCGAGAGGTCCGCGGAATGCTGAACTCGCGCCAGAGTCCGCGAATAGCGTGAATAATCGAGAAGCCCGTGCGAGATATGGCTTATGCGTAGTGGCTCTAATCCAGCGGCGGCTCGTGACGCAACTGCAGCCGCGATAAAAGACGATTCGCCGCTGTTATCCGAGTTCCATTCAGAGGACGACATCCCAACTTTTTTGTTCGCCAGTCCTCGCGAGCGCGGCTTTGTGCCGGCAAATTCAATTCAATTCTAATAAGTGCTGCTGTTCGCGAGAAATGGGATTTTGATGCGCTTATTCACTGCTTTATTTCGATGACGCTCGAGAAGCTTATAAGATTTCATGCCAGGCTGAGCGCTTAATTATATTTATAGAAACTTTCATGTCTTTTCATGTTCTTTGGGATTGAAAGAGGCCGTTTTTCAATCGGTAATTTAGAGATCTAGCTTCCATGACACATTCATAAAATCACCTCATTCTTTGACGAGAGATTGTTTAATAATGATTTTATTCTACATTCATATTATACGTTATCAAAAAATTTCAATTCAAAATAATCTCCGCTTTAAATGATTCTTATTGACTGAGTTTTTTAAAGACCTTTATTCCAAAACGTTCAATTCGTTTATGATATTTCACATCATATACTATCATAATCAAAAAATTTCAACTCTTTAATTTAAAGCATAATCTTGTGCAAAATAAGCCTATGAATACATGTATAAATTTCTCCGCATTTAGTGAGCAGTCATAGTCTATGCTAAACTATTTTTTATCGGCAAATGTAGCAAAGTCCCATTGAAAGGTTGAAGCAAATGCAAATGGTCCGCAGTGGTGACGAAGGCGCGTGCGGAAAAGAAGAATGAAGCGAGAGAAAAGGGAAAATTCTAAGCTCCAGAGCTGACGTCTCATAAATTAGCAGGCGAGTCGCGCGGAGAACTGAAGAGGAGTCCGAGAGGCGCAATTTAGCCATTTGTCTTTTCGCGCGCGGAGTAATTAACAAGGCTGATCCCCTACAATGCGAACGTCACAATCGGCCGATTAGTTTGAGTCGCGCGCAGCTCATCAGTCCTTCAACTTTTTAGTTTCTGGACGCTTTTCAGCTGCGATCGCGGTTCGAGCGTGAGTGTCATGTCGAGACCGTTGGAGCTTTGATGGGTCGCAGGGAAAAACTCGCTTGAGAAATGGCTCATTTTCACGGATGTGCAGTTGTAAGAGTTGACGCGCGATAGATAATTCGGCCGTGAAATTGGACTTGTGTTCGTTCTCTTTTGATTTATCCGCCTGAGAGATACTAATGCATTATTTTTATATGAAATATGATTCACCTCTATCTTCTGCTTTATGACCCGATATCGCAGCTGATATTTCAATGTTCAAAGGTACAATGTAATGCGATATAAATAGAGATAATGAAGAAAATGACAGTAGTGTAGTGCTCATTTTATGATGCGACAAATGCTTTTCCATAAATATCCGCGCAAAAGAAACCAGTGGGCACACAGCGGCTGAGAAAAAGCGATCTGGAGTATAGCGCAGCACTTTTGTCAAAGAGCTCGTACCGCGGGATCGGCCTTAAAAGGCGCCGCGCCTGTAGCCTCACCCCGAAAGCGAAACGCCGGACGACAGTTGCGCACCTCAGTCGGTCCGCGGCTGTATAAACAAGATATGCGCCGGTCGTCCAAATCGAATAATCGGCTCGGGCCCAGCAGCGCCTGCACTTTCCACGATTCTCCTTTTTTTTTCTCTCCCGGCTTTGGATTTTCGGTTGCATCACCGCGAGCACCGTAGACTCTCGTGGCTGGCTCGAAGTAGCGTATATGGCAGCTCACTCTGTACAGTCGGTTAGCGCGGAGCAACGTGTCGCATTATAAGAGGGACCGGAATGTAGGAATTTTCCGCGGCGAGCCTGCCGTATAGCTCGATTATAGGCGTGTGAGAAGGAGCGATGTGTTTGCGCCAAACTCCATTCCCGTAACTGTGCGCGTTTCATACTTTGTACGTACTTTGACAGTTTTGTCCGCGATTCCCGCGCGATATCGAGTTCCGTCTATCGGGAGATTCAGCGGCCCAGCATTCCGTTTATATACCCTATAACTGGGCAAAGATATTGCAGGAGAGCCTCTAGTAAGTATCAAAAGCGGTGCACAATTAGGCCATAAAGTCAGTGTGGCTCAGCTGCATACAGATGTTGCCTATCTCGCGTTTTCTCAGGTAATAAGTCTATATGTACATATCGGCGCAGAACTGCCTAGCGCATCCTGTAACCGTAAACACAATGTATTGAACTTGTGTCTGTAACTACTTATTACTTGATTATCCATTGAGTAGTGACAGACCAGTCGCGTTAGACTATTTTTCAGTCCAATTCCCTTTTCTTACTGCAAAGGCTCAGAAGAGAATCCGAGTATATATATATATATATAAGCAGCTAGAGTAGGTACAAGTGCAGAGCACGGATTGATTAGACTGACCTGCAGAGACTGGACAGATGGAGGGCGGTAGCGGCTGGCTTGGCGGCGTCGTCCTCGTCGAGCTGGCCGGCGTCGCGGGCGTCGTCGTCGTCGTGGGCGTCGCTGTGGCGGGGGAGGGTGGCTTGCGGGTCGAAGCTGCGGTGGCCGCCGCTACGAGGGCAGCGGGACTGTATCGGGGCACCTGCAGCACCACCGGCGTCTTCACCGACAGGTCCACGGGCTCCAGCTGCACCGGCGGTCCTGCCGCCTGTCATCCCAACAAACACCGCACGATTATTAACATCTTAATTTTCATCAATATTCACATATAAACCATATAATATTTACTCGGATACTTTGGTTGAAATCAAGTTATATTCGTTTCAAATAAGACTACGCTAATTTTCTCATCGATCTGGCATGTTTATGGGAGCTAGATCGAAAACTATTGTTCGGGATCCAAGACATACGCCCGCGATGTGTACCGTAGACGAAGCCGTAAGCTGTCAAGCAAGTGTTTCTCCCTCGGCCCAGCTAAACACACATCCCCGCGACAAGGCATCGACGACGAGTCAAGCCAGAGAATCGAACTTCCCTCCCGACCTTGTCGCTTGGCTCTCGGGTCTCAGCCGACGTCGGCCGCTGACCGCTAGAGCAACGCCGTCCCGCCTCTCTACACAGCGTGTATAGTATGTGGAGCCGAGCTGTGCTGTGCTGGCATCGTTCGGGACAATTAGCATACGTAACGTCCGTATCGACGTGAACTAATCACGGCTGGCATTCCCGGGGGAGAGACTCGCTGCCGGAGCTTAGCGATGAGCTGGCCTATCCTCGCCGATCTGTTGCGAGAGACGTGTGCAGTGCTGAAACGCAGCTTCTGGATTCAGAAAGTATATAGGAGGCAGCTTGCGACTAATGCCGAACATGATTTGAACAAATTTTCCTCGGTTCCCGATCATATCTTACTATTTTTCTGATGAAAATTCGATTTCCAGCTAACCAAAGCTATTAATTATTTTAGCTGCTTATGAACGTTAGTTGTACGATTATTGTTAAGCTTAAGCAATCAGATAATAACTTATACGTAAAACGTTGTATATCCATACAAGGAGGATGCAGAAAGCGGTGCTTGTTCGTAAATACAAATCGAGTCGTCGTGAACGTTCCCCCAGCCGCGAGGCGTTCGGCTACAAGTGCGGCAAGTGAGTTAAGGAAAGGTGAGCCTCGGTATAACAGTGCAAGTAAAGCGACGGCAGGGCTAATAGGTTAGGGTCGATGAAGCTAATAGCCGCCGGCGTCGACTCGCCGACTCGAGGACTGCGAGACTACGGGACGAGGCCCAATTCCCAATGCAAACTATCGCTGCTCGGTGCTCGAGCTCCCGCGGGGCTAAGCCGAGACGAAGCAAGGAGAACCGAGAAATTATATACCCACAGCTGTAGGTGCAGAATTTGGGACTCGACTCGACCCAGCGATCGATATTTCATCAGCCCCCATAATGCCGATGTTTGTTTTATGAAATCGACTCCCATGGGCAGCTTTCGGACCGACGCCTCGACGGATTATTCATTGCTTCCTTCATTTTGCACTTTCTTTTTGCATATACTTTGACTTTCGACACGTAAAGCCAAACAATAATTATATCATTGGGATAATAGATATACTCGTCGATGCTTGAGAAATCAGTAATGAAACGCCTAGCAAATACGAACAGTGCAAAAGAATCGGACGCGAATATGAGAAGCAGTTAGCTCCGATATGATGGCTCTGTATCTCTGAGTCTCTCACGCGTCCCTAAAATCCCAAAGAGACGGCCCACGTAATCCTCGGCACGGAAGGAACACAGCAGCTCGAATTAGGATTCACCGTTAGAGCTGCGCGCGCGGCATTTTTCACTCTCACCCTCTGTCTCTTTCTCTCTCCTGCCTCTTTCGTGCACATTATATTTATCTGCAGAAGAGTCATTTTCCGCTCAAGGTGGGCGCGTCTACGTGCAGTACAACTGCGGACTCGAACGAGCGATTGTTTCGCCTGCGAGTACATGGGATAAGAGAACGGGGAAACCGGCTGCGAATCTGCTACCTGTCACAATACGAACCTGCCTGCATTTATCTCTATTTATTCACAAGCTGCTTTTCGGAATTATATTCGCTGCTGCATTAATTAATCACGTCGATAGCTTTGCCAGACTCGATTTTTTTATACTTTCTGGAAAATCCATTTGATTTTGTCAAAAAGTATCATTACTAAATCAGTTATGATTCTTTAAAAATGAAAAAAAGACCATTCTGTTTGCTATTATAAATAACAGTCGTCAAAGTGCAAAAATGATTGTGGCACACGATGATTGTCAAGCTCGCTAATAACAAAGGCGAAAAATGCCATATTTTTTTTCGTGAAAAATGGAATTTGTACAAAGTTTATAGGTGGAAAAATGAAAGCGAACGCCGCGACAGTGTAGCGAGTGCTCAACGTGCCATTGTATAGCAAATCGATTCTGGAAACTTCGCTCCGAGCGAATTTATTATTCATGGGATAATGAGAGCGTGGCAGAGCAGTTCAGACGAAAGAGGGAGAAGGGCAAAACCCTTGTACCTTTTGTTTCGACATTAATTTCCAACGAGCTACTAAAATTACACCCATTAAGCTCTTGCGAAAAGAATACCTCCATTTTCCAGTAATGTCTGTAAAAAATATCATTGTGAGGTAACTTTCAAGTATAACAAATGCACGACACAGAAACGAATTTTATAGATAATTTATTCTGATTGACATTGCAATAAAATGTTCAAAAGCAGGATAAATGTCATAAAGCATATTAAATTATTCAAAGTCGGCTGCAAGCCTGCAGTATTAATTCAAATTTATTCAATAACCCAGTAAATTATTATTTAAAGGCTAAAGCCAGGTCCGAATTCCAAAATAGGAAGAAAAAAAAGTTCCCACCGAAAAAGCCGCCGTAGCATAAGGACGAGAAAATCAGACCGACTGGCGTATAGTCCTAGTCGCTCGGCAATTCGCAAATTGCTCTATCGATCTGTCCCGGTCCCACTCCCTTTCCGTACAGCTCCCACCGGCGAGCAAAGTAAAATCGTGTCAACATCAAAGGCCCCCGCGGCGCTTATGGCAGTTCTCTTTCCGTCGTGCCGCGCGACTCGCGTAAAACTAGCCGACGAAAGCCTGCAGATCTGCGTGACAAGGTGTGCGCGACTGAGGCGAGTCTCGATACACGCACACAGTTCTCTTATACTATATGTACTGCACCATAGCGCTAGAGGAGAGAAAAAAAATGGGCGCCGTGCATAATGCGTAATGGGCCTATCTTCGTAATAACTCGTAGTTAGGCCGCAGATCGCGCCGCCGATAATTTCCATGGCGTCTCCGGCTGTCCCACACACACACACACACACACACACGTCGTGCCGCTCCAGCTCTTCGACCTGCACTCGGTATCGCGGACAAAAAGCACAAGATCTGCGCGGTGCTGTGCAAATAGAGACGAGGAGAGCGAGGCGAGTTCGCACCGCACTCAGACTAATTTTCCGCGCCACCTTTTTGTATCCGCAGCTCTTCTTTGCATAAAGATCGATGATGATATGCATTACTAGCGCGTGCATTGCTTGTAAAATTGGCGCAAATCACAGTAATAAGTCATAGGCTCTCGAGAGTGCAGTAATCTCCTAGAATCGCCGTTATTCCTTCAAAATCAAAGCCAAAGCGCCTTCAAGTACATATACCTACAACGTAACGGCATAAGATAACATAAAATTCAAATTTCGCATCTCATTAGTGTCAATAATTATCACCGATTACCCACTAAACGATATGTTTTTTTTCCCAAAACCACGAAAGCCTCTCGAGGAAGTCGAATGCAAAGTGACAGGAACGCGCAAAAGAAAAAAAAACATTGGGTGTGTCCGTAGTGAAGGCACGAGTTTTCCCAAGCCACGAACCGACCCTATATAATGTCTTCCACATCGCGATTATTTCAGCAAAAAATGAATAGCACTTTTCCAGTGGGCGCAGAGTAAACAACCGCGAAATAAGTGTAGTTGAGCTCCGGGGCAGGATCGTGCATGCGTTTTCCTTTTTTTTTTACCGTACACAGAGAAAAAAATTCAATTGTATCAACAATAGCATTGTTAACTTAACAAACATGCCATTATTTTAACAAAATTATAGTCAAGTCAACTTTTTGTTAGTTGATTCAACAATGTATAGTAAAGTCAATGAATGAATAGTTGATTTTACAACGAGTTCGTGGTTAAAATGCATCAAACTCGATTTGCGTTCAATTCAACAGTGTGGCCTTTGAAATAACTGCGACTATGTTCAGACAACTCTCGTTTTTTTTTAAAGTAAACTAAATTGTACATGTCGAAATAAAAATATTTTTTATTTAATTTACATATGATTACATGTTGAACCAACAATCGAAAATTTTAATTTGACAGGAATATCGCCATTCTATGACTTGAAATATTTTCTTCGTGGCCATAGCATAAACTTTCCCATTTACGAGATTCCGCGTGCTTGTCGTAACAG
>UELV01181920.1:0-25222 GCA_900490015.1 Megastigmus stigmatizans
TATATATATATATATATATACTCGATCAAGCGATTTTTCGCGTAGAGACTCGGGAGAGAATAGGATCGAGGTTATAAGAGCGCGGAGGCTGATGCGCAGCAGAGAATTTTGCGCGCGCGCGTGGCGGAAGAGATTACGAGAGATGATAGTCGTGTAGTGCAACGATGTCAGCGGCCGGCGCAGAGCGTCGATTCCTCGCATGCAGCTTGCAGCAAAGGCAGCAGCTCTCGTGCAGAATCAAAATAGCCGCGATTTCGTTAAGTACAGTGATGAGGCACGGTACGTGCGGAGAAAATAGACGATGATGGGCGCAGCTCCTCGAGCTAGTGTATATTGTGTATATATACGTCGTTGTGCGGTGCATCGTATAAAGTTCGAGATTTTTGCGCTGGGTTATATGAGACGAGAATAATCGTGTAGCGGGTGATTGGGTATGTATAGGGCTGAATTTTCAACTTTTCCCCTATATTATACGCGCGAATGCGCAGCTCTTGGAGGTATCACCGGCCATATAAATAATATATGTATATATACGCACGCGCGAAGCCAAAGTAGGTATGCAAGTGTTGCGTCGGGGCGAGTTGGCGGCAACGGCAGCGGCGAGTAGGACTGTAAGACTTTGTAGTCGCCGCGACGTGACGTAACTGCCAAGTGCGCTCAACTCGGCAAGGTTCCCGGTATTATAATACTCTCTCTCTCTCTCACTCACTCTTTCTCTCCCTTTCCACATACATATATCGCCTGCTTATAAAAATCGCGACGCTTCTTCCTATATAAAAACCTCGACGTTCCTCTCTCTCTCTCTCTCCTCTCTCGTCGGTATAATATTATATGACGGCAAGTTCAACGACACGTCCTCTCTCCCTCGCTCCCTCTTTCGTGCTTTTCTGGAAATTATGCAATTGGCCGAATTTGTCGAATTAGCCGGCTTAAACGAACGGTACACACACGCGCGCCTCCTTCATTTCGTTTCGTTTCGTTCTTTTTATTCTTTTCGGACGTATATGAAAAGAAGCCGACGCGACTCGCGTATACAATGTCCAGTGTATGTGTGTGTGTTTGTGATGCGAGCCGCTCGTGCATTTTTTTTATCTACCGCCGCTGTCGCCGCTGTTGCAGTCGGCGAATTGAATTTTGCCTTGTTGCGAGAGAGAAATTGGACTGTTGCCGAAAATTATGGACGAGACACAATTGTGTCCCATTTGGTTGTACATCGAGTTGCAAGCTCGTTTAAAGACAATATCGTCTATAGTATGTGCAATAACTTTGGCGAATAAATTATACACGTGTCCGCGGCGAAATGAAAAAAAAAGGGAGAGAGAGAGAGAGAGAAACTTGAAGTATGTACTTGCCAAGGTGATGTTTTAAAGATCCGCGCAAATTGACGTTAATTGTGCTCATAGCCTCGCAAGCACTGCACACTCGGGCCGCTCGCTGCTGCAGCAGATCTCGGAGCTAAGAAAATTAAATATTGCCGCGCGAATCTAAATCGCGCATTAAACTCGCGAAAACTAGCACTGCACTTCCTATTACCACTGATATAATAATTGCAGGCTCAGTGATTTTCATTTTATGTATGTCTCGTCTGGCTGCTGCTGACTTATATAGAAGACGTCGCCTGTATATATCTACACTGGTTACTATATGTAAGATCGACGTAGGAGGTAGTCCGAAAAATCGTTTGTCGCCGTGGCTTTAATTTGCGCTCTCCTCCACCGCACGGAGATCCGCATTCTGGCTTATCTGGACCAGCCGATCGATCGTCGGATCTATATAAACTGGCCCGGTTCCCCCTCCCTCTTCTGCCTCGCTGCAGGGCTGCACTCTGAGTTAACGAGAGAAGAAGAGAGGAGAGGATCTCTCGCGAGATCGACTACTGCACGCGGCGAGGGAGCGATTTGAATACAATGAGGCAGGCGGGCGGAGACGCGGCGGAGGGGCAAGAAAGGCCCGAAAGTGCGAGGAGGTGCAAACAAAAGAGACGAGAGGCTATGCGAGCGCGGGGACGCGATTGATGCGCTCGCACACGACGCTATACCGCTGCTGCACACTGCACACGGTCTTATAAGCGCGGAGCTGCATGCGAGATTCACCTACAGTGCTTCAGTGTATAAGACACGACGACTTCGTACTCGAGCTCGCCGGTTTTCCCCAGTTTTTGGGTTTTTGGATGGATGAATCGGAACAATGCGGGAGTTGGTATATACCGATTCAATTTCTCTAATTCCATACCGATAATGACAAAACTTTGATCAAAGAATTTCCTGTTTTCGCCAATTTACAACAGCAGTATCCGCACATACCACTGGAAATTTATAGATAGTCGCCACGAATTCAGGAGACAGGAGCCGCGATGAGTCGCGACGCGCATCGCGTGCGCAGAAGGAAACTCGCGGGGGTAGAATACTCGCGCCTCCCAATATTTCTGCAACCGCGACCACCAACAGACACATCAACGCCAATAATTGATTTCCCTCGCGCGCAATTAATACGACTCTCTGTGCAGCCGCAGCAGAAAAAGAGGACACATATCCAAGTTCCGCGCGACAATAAAACAATCGCGGCTGCAGGCATGGAATTTCATTAAAGGCGGTCTCGCCGATTGAAAAAAAAGAGAGAGACGCGCGCGCGCGTGCACACACAGTCATATATGATATACCCGACAGAGAAAGAAAGAAAAGCATCGGGGAGGAATTGCAGCCAAAAGGACCGCGCCGCTCGGTGGCTGTCACACACACACACACATATATATGTATAGAGTGCATACCGACACAACGCTGGATATGTGGCGTGTCGGTTCGCGCGGCTCGAATACTAATAGGCTCCACTCGGCCGCCGCCGCCGCCGTAGTGCACGGGTATATAGAGAGACGCACTCGTACGAGTCCCATATAGCTGGTGCAAGGGCGCCTTTAACGTCTCTTCTGCGTAATGCAATTTTATAACTTCCGCCGCGATGACTGTATACTGTTTGTCCATCAAGCGGATAGGAAGACAATATATAGAAAGTGAAAACGCTCGTCTTTTTTAGCTTTCTGTCGATTTGCGCGATATATCGAAGTTCGAGGCCGCGTTAGACGGGTAAGTGGAAGGGATAAAAATGTAGAGTGAAACGGTCGAGATTTCGCGGGCAGATCGTTTGGTCGCGCGCCTAAAATTGTAGCGACGGCCGCGGGTCGGGAGCTTTATCGACGGCGATGATCGCGCTAGGCGTCGTGCTTTTCTCGGTACAACGGCTATATTCGTATATAATGCGCGCGTGTGTGTGTATATATATACTGTTGGAAGCGAGATCGCGATAGCGATCGCGACACTATATGGCGAGGGTGACACTTTGTCATCGTTTGCTTTCCTCGATTTTCATCTGGCGCGGGCCACTGAACTTTTGAATTTTGCGCGTTGTGCGAGCTGCGGCTTCGAGTGAGACGAAGATATTCACTCCGCACCGAATATCGGCCTTATACCAGTCTATTTTTATTCCACGAATATATAACCAACACCGCCACAGCGTTCTTTTTTTTTTTGTTTCTTTCCCTCAACTTTTTGTTTGCTGTGTGTGTACCTACGACTCTCCCCGGTCGCGCAGATTTATCATCGTTACGAAACACGTTGGAATCGGTCGCGCGACGCAATTAAACGCGAGGCGTGCGGCATTGTCCTGCGTTATATTGGTATATGGGTCCGGTGCTGTCGAACATCAATACACATCGACGCGCGGCTGCGGCGGCGGCGGCGGCACGTTTACAAAATCGACGAGCGTACGAATTGCGCCGTCGAGGAGCTTAGGTATGTATAATACGACAATGGAATTTCTTTATGGGAATACGCTCGTGACGCGCGGTTTATCTCGTCGGCGGTCCAAACTTGATTGACAGCCTCGGGACTTCTTTCTCAGGCTCTTCTCTCCTCTCTACCTCTCTACCTCTTCTGTACGTGCTACGCGCGTCTGCTTGACCCGAAATTTCTCCACAGCTCCTCTATATATATACATACATATATGTATATAAGCTTCTTATACATTGTTACCCTTGCTCTCGTGCTTTTCCTGCACCGGTAAATCATTTTATTGCCAGAGAGCATGGCTCGTGTATGTATATACCGTAAGAAGAGACACGCGATACATGTCCCCCCCCGCGAAATGAAATATCCGTCGTCCCGAAACATATGCGCTCTATACTATATACCCGCGTGCAGAAAAATAGAATCTTTTTTTCTTTTTGCCCCCACAACGAGCTGCAGATTTAATTAAAGTCGAAACAAGCTTTCACTTTCGCCGCGGTGAAACAGAGACGCCTAGGAAAAAAATGCTTCTCGCATCGATCACAGCGCGCGAGCGCAAAACAAAAACCATATACACAGGATTGTGTGCGCGTGGCTCTGTGTGTGTGTTTGTGTGTGTGTGTGAAAAAAGGCCGAGTTTCTAAACTAGTTGATATACTCGCGGTCTATCCCAATTTAAATATCGAAAATGGATCGCGTTACGAATTTATGTTAATAGAGGCCCGGTGACTGTTCGTTCTCCTTCTCTCGCACGTACACATTAATCTCGATGTCATACGTAAACACTTATTTACACACACACACACACACACATGCAGAGACAGAGACGAGAATAAAAGAGTTAGGAAAGGCTCGTTTATTTGGCCGCTTGCATTTTTGCAAATTAAACGAGCGGCGACTTATGCTTCATTTACAGAAACGGCCAGGGAGAGTGAGAGAGAGAGAAAGAGAGAGCAAGTAAAGTAGGAGCGAGGAAAGGAAAGAAAAAGGAGGAGCGCGTGCGTGTGCGTGTCGACTTTTTACGGCCGACTCGCACGAAGACGCAAATGAGAAGGCTTTACACACACACACACACATATATGTATAAATATATACAGAGACTGTACACAGTGAAGAGCGCGCGCGAGCAGAGAAAGACACACGTCCCGCGTTTTTATCGGTCGAGCCGCGCGAGGCTATATACCTGACGTTTATGTATTATACGCGAGGCTGGAAAAAGAATTCCTTCCGAAAAATGGTCGCGCGGCTGCACAGGTGGAGAGAGACGGAGAGAGAGAGAGAGAGAGAGCGCTAAATTTACTGGCGCTATTTGGAGAATTTAGAGCGAGTTGTCGCGCGACGAGAGAGAGAACCGCGCGCTGATGCCGACGGCGCGATATTACGCCGCATTTATTCTGGCAGTGGAGAAGCCGCCGCCGCAGACGACCAACGACGACGTACGTCCGCGCTGGTCCGACACCACGCACCGCGTGAATGATATCGTTTGAATTTTTCAGCCTTTACGGGAAGAAAGGCCGCGTGCGGGAATCGTGCCGTCCACCCGCGATAAATCGCTCGGCTCATACGGGGGTTTAATATCTCGGTTTCTCTGGCGTAAGGCTTCCGTGCTGTTCGAAGACCGCGACCAACAGCGAGGCTCGAGATATAAACAAATATTTATCCAACAAAGCTCGCCAATGTTGTTCAAAAGAGAAAATAACTTCGACCTCGTGTCTGTGTGTCGCAAGGTAGTATTTAGTCCTTATGGCTATTGGGCTCCGATTGGAGATCCGGTCCGTAGTGCTTAATTAATGATTACTAGGAAACGTGTCCGCTTATATATCCGCGCTCCCGAAATCTCCCCTCTTTCCTTCTCTCTCTCTCTCGCGTACACGGGAGCGAGAATAACCCATTGACGTGTAGGATATAGTCGCTTGCTGCAGATTTTCCAGCCGGATAAGGGAGTTCTGCGCGGAGCGTTCGGGGAACACCGCCCAGTGCGAGAGATTCCGATGAAACTGTTGTTCGCGGCCCGGCTAATTAGACGATTAATTGATTTTACCTGACCGCTGCACCCGCTTGCCCCTTTTTATTGCCTTATCTGATTGTTCACCCATATATGCACTCCGTGTGTGTGTGTGTGTGTGTGGGTGACCCCGCGACTAGGCTACTCTCATCTTTCTAACTCCTTTTTTTGCGTCTATTGGACAGTACTTTTACGAGTAGGCAATTGAAAGAATTCGATTGTTAGTTGATCAAAATTTAAGCAGATTTCAAAAATATCGATACTGTAGCAGCTTTGGTGCAGTTTGTGTTTTTGCGACACGAGTATAAAAAAACAAAAAAAAAAGGTCGGATGCATAATGGAGCGAGGAGGAGCCGCGAGCTGTCGGCCTGACAAAACGATCCTCATAAATAAAGCGTCATGCGGCCGGCGGCGAAAGGAACGACGGGTCGACGCGAGGGTCTCAAAAAAAAGTCGCGTAAATTCGGACGGACGATTTGCGCGACGATTAAGGAAAACAGTCGCTCGCTTGTCTCTACACATGCGCATGTGTATATATACGTATATATATATGTATGGTATATATAGGAAACACAGAAACGCTTGTGTGTCGTAGTCGTCGTCCGCGTTGCGCAAAACACGCGCTCGTGCGCCAATTAACGAACGAGATTATCTTGCCGGCGGCGAACTAGTGGGCGAGAGAGAGAGAGAGAGAGAGAGAGAGAAGGGCAAGTATATAGAGTACATATTATTTGAGAAAAAAGGAGGGACACGAGGAGAGGGAGACCAGGGAAAATAGCGAGGAAGACACACATTGAGCCACGCTGGTTTCTTATACTATACTTGCCACTAGAAGCAGATACACTGCACTTTGATCGTCTCGGAAAAATCCTCGAAGACAAACTCGTACAACCACACGCCCACTGCGGATCTTCCCAAGCGCTCCAGCGACACAATACACACGCGAACGATGAGAGAGAGAGAGAGAAAAAAGTATAGGGTAGCTTCCGTTTGCCGGGGGCGGGTATAGAGAACCTCCCAGGATGTTTGCGCCGTCGCGTAACCGATACTCGCTTTGCTGCAGTGAAAAAGCTCGCGCGACAAAAGCAGTAGTGTATAGAGGTCTAGAGAGAGAAGGAGAGAGAGAGAGAGAGAGAGAGAGCCCACTTTGCGCCGATCAGAGGCAAAAGTTCGACGGCAGAATATCGGATTGCCCATTGTCGCGGTACAGGGGACATTGAGAGAGGATCGTTGCTTCTGCACTCGCCAGCCATTGTCGCACGCGGAATCTTCCTTTCAAAGAAGGTCAGCCTCTCTCTCTCTCTCTCCGCTCCTGTGTGTCTCGTCTTTCCACCGCTTTTCACTCGCTGGACCTCTATATAATCTCCCTCGAGTTTTACATTTTCTTTGACCGAACGCGGAACGTCGCCGCTTCACTCTGCTAATTGATTTCTGTCGTTTGCCGAAGGGAACCGCCTCTGCTCCCATTGTCCAAGATGTATAAATAATAGTCCTGATTCAGCGGAGAAAGAGAGAGAATTGTTTCACATCGTCTGTTTACGGAAATCCTCTTGATAACTCGCCCCGCGGAAATCGCACGGATTCGCACAGTTTTTCGGATCGCTCTAGAAGTGTAGGGACAGAAAGCACTTCCTGTGTCACACGCAGTTGAGCACGCGCCGACATCCTCTCTTTCCCTCGGTGGTGGCGGCAGCAGCAGAGCCAACCCCAGACGTTCGCGCGACACCAGAGAGAGAGAGAGAAAAAACATGCCCTTAATTGCCGACGACAAGAGCGTGAGCCCAGGCGGTGATTACGGCCAAACTTATTGCCCCGCGCGTATAAATCTCGACGACGACGACTAGCGTGGGGTGATGCTGCGTTGCTCCTGCTGAGGATCGGATTTCGCGCCGGCTATATAAGTGACGCTCGAGGGCTGCGCATTGTTCTGTACTCCGTGCGTGTATACACGTACCACTTGGACGAGTTGGAAATTGCTTTATTTTTCGATTTTGAGAATATAAGTGGATCCAGTGTCTCTCGAAAGTTGGCGAAAATATTTGTGTTGCGAAACGTCGCAGAAGTTATTATGTATAATGCAATCAATCATATATACGAGCTCGACGTTGATTTAAATTATATCAATAGCATTAACAGGACGAAATCGACCGACCATGCAAATCGTTCAATATATTATAACATCGAGTCGTGTCTCCGCGCGAGCATGTATATACGAAATTTGAGGCATTTGAAGTTTTCGAGGAGAGAGAGAGAGAGTAAAAAAAACTGATTTGCATAAACATCCAGTTCGAAAGCCGTACCCTTCAAAAAATCTCGCTCTTTCTCAACGTATATAATACATATATATCCGTGTCGATTGGAATTCCAAATTAAAAAAGCCAAAAAAAGAAAAAAAGGTAGAAAAGGAAGCGAGGGGAGGTGGGAGGAGAAAAAAAAAGTATGTGTAACATTGATTTTTTTAATCGAATGTGAGCTACTTACGTTGTGAAGTTTGTAGTAGAGGCCGCAGGCGTTGCAGACCGGCTCGCCCGCTTGATTCCTTCGCCATAGCGTCGTTGTCGCCGTCTTGCAGTTCGCGCAGCTAGTTCCCGCACGTCTCGCCGCACTTTGCAATGACTGCTTATCGAAACAAAAACAAAGAATTCCGCATTAGTTCAAGTTTGCATGGTTCACATCGATGTGTTATATCGTTTCTTATATCTTTTGAAATCGGAAAATCTCGCTGTCGCTTCGTGTAATAAGTAATAGGTATACATTCGGTTCAGGGTTACGAGGTTTCAAAGATACATTTATTAAGTAGGAGAGTATAGCGCTTTACAATAGCCACGAGATGTTTGCATTACGGCAAGAGGTCTTCAAGGGCTTGACACTACAGTCAAAGGATTATATCAACAACTTGGAACAGCCAACAATTGTTCCTCCGAACGTTAATCCGTGTTTACCCAAGAGTATAAAACAACGATTTTCCTCTCAATAATATAATGAATCGACAACGGGGCGAGTTTGCGCACAATCGACCCAAAGTGT
The DNA here is from genome assembly GCA_900490015.1 of Megastigmus stigmatizans. Lineage (NCBI taxonomy): Eukaryota > Metazoa > Arthropoda > Insecta > Hymenoptera > Megastigmidae > Megastigmus > Megastigmus stigmatizans. Next base: position 8,812 of record UELV01181920.1, read on the forward strand.
ATAGTGAAGACCGACCACCGCGGCGAGGAAGCACAATGGGAAAATCCGCGGTATCGGTTTCCTCGCTCTCTCACGCAGAACAAAAAGCCGCGCAGCAAGAAACGAAATCCACTTCTCTCCCGCAGGAATACGCAACTTATACATATATACAAACACACATATAAAAGGATAGTAGCAGTATATACCCCCTTGGGTCTACGCGACGAGCGTTAAAGCAGCTTATGATTTATGGACCCGAGAAATGTCCGCGAGAGTGACAAATGACGTCGCGTGGGCGAACTAGGGCCCCAGAGTTCTCTGAGAGAGACGAGAGACCAGAGAAGAGGGGATTTAAAAAAGAAGGGGCTGACGTCTCTCGCTCGCTCGCACGCTCGCGCGCGCGATCCTTAATCCTTCTGTGTATATATACGAGAGCGGAGGAGACGCTGAGCGAGAGTTGAAGAAAGAGAGGGCGTGCGCTCTCTCTCTCTCTCACTCTTTTTCTCTCGATCATGCAGCCTGCAGCTGAAGAGAAAGAGAGAAAGAAGCTTTTAGGGTACGCGTGTATGGGTAGGGCCCTCTCTCTCTCTCTCTGTCTCTCCTGACACCTGTGTGACTGGCTGCGAGATCCCTTGGTCCCGGAGTGGCAAACACTTAACTAAAAAGCTCTATTATATACCCTTGAGAGGCACTAAGAGCAACCGGCACAAGAGCCAACGTCATTTTTCAACTTGAATTACGTATACGATTTCTTTTTTTCTCTGAAATTGGGTTCGTTTCAGACGTTATTCGATATGATCGGTGTATATATACACCTTATGCTAACAATTCCTTTTTTACGCTTTATCGTAGCCAATATTTCACGTTTGGAAGTTTTGTTTGTCGTGTTTTGTAAATCATTGAAAATGGAATCAATGTTATTATTGTATTATCATTTTAATATTCCTGCCAAAGATGATTGTTCGTTTGTTGTGCTGTCGTAATCGAATGAAAAGAAAGTCCTTGGAGCCACTGATATTCTGGCTAATCGGCAAACTACTCAAAATCCACTTAGATCGCGTTCAAGCTTATCGAGCAGCCGTATACCAAAGGAAATCTCGGTCGAGCGCAAGTTTAAAAGTCCGTGTACGATAATAATGGATCTCTCGCGCGTAATCCACTCGATTAGCAAATAGGTAGTACATGTTTACACTCTGGATCCTCTGGATCGAACGTAAAACGCGCAACAACCCAAAAGATAATCGATGAATAAGTGCCGATCCCAAAGCAGTCGCGTATAATGGCTCGGATGCTTCTCCAAGAGACTGAAAGAGAGAGAGAGAGAGAGAAAGACCACTTAACCCCTGAAAAGAGACGAGAAGAAGAAAGTGAAACGCAGATGACACGGTGCATTCGGCGTGCTTTCTTTTGATCATCCTTGACTAGGTCCTATACCTGGGCGTTCGACAGACGGCGACCAGCCTCTCGCAATAATGGCGAATTTATTGAAATTTTCCCGTCTGGCTGGTGACCGAGGAGCATTGTTGCGTCTCTCTGCGCGAAGGACCAAAATTACCGACGGCCTTTGTGTACCTCGCCGACTGTAATGTCCACTCGAGTTTTCTACGCCCGACCGACGTGAATCAAGGGATTTGGGTAAAAGTGTCCCTTTCGTCTAGGAAAATGTATAGTAAATAGGCCCAGAACTGTTATATTCCCAAGCTTTTTTGAACGAGTCGTAAATTACTATTAAATGGCCGTTGTCGAGCACGTAATGCGATTGTAACATCGTCTATTTGTGTTTTGAAACTCATAAACAAGCCTGTAAGAAGGAGAGTCTCCCTATCGCGATTCCTTATCGGGCACAACGACAGGAAATTAAAAAAAAATCAACTTTCCCCACACGTGCGCGCGACACCCACGAAAATTTTCTCCCCCTTCCCCGTCATCTGTACGTCACCGATTGCGCGCGACAATTAACCGAACGAACCCATTCTAACGAAACCGCACGCCCAGGAGAGAGGAAAAAAAAGAGAGCCTGTCAGAACTAGATCCCAACCACACGCCACCCACTAAATTAATAAGAAAGAAAGCGTGTGTTTACGCCCGGGGGTAAAATGGAGGAAGAGTTTGCGAGTGTGTGTAATCGTGGCTTATCAGCTGGATCTTATCGAGGAGGGTCGGATCGTGCGTGTATGTGTGTGTGTGTACGAGTACTCGAGGCGGGCCAAAAAGCGAGGGGGCCGCTTTTCCACCAACTGGTCGTGGCTCGGTAGGAATCAATACACCCCCTCGGTGTAGGCACGTGAGTATGTGTGTGTACCTCCAGTCTTGCGCACACAAAGACCCACGAAGAAGACGACGACGTAGACGCGAGGAAATAACGCCCCTATCTGCTCTAGATCTGCCGACACCGACGCTGGATAAGATTTGTTGGTGACTATACAAAAGATTTTCAAAGATGCGTGGCACTTTTTTTCTTTTTAAGTGACTGGTTTGGAATTGGATGTATTATTGGATTAGATGATGGGGTGATTGAAAGATGGTACTTATGCGTAATCGATTGAATTAATTACTATAGAGGGGGAGAAAATGTAAATTTGAATAGATGCGAATAGATGCTTTTGTATAAATTCAAAGGATTCACTCGAAGCAATTAGCGATGGTAGAAGAATAGCGATGATGTAGTGAATATCCACGATCGATCGGCGATAATCGAGAAAACTCTGAATCACTGTAGGTATTTTGGCTTTTGATGTGCAGGCGAGTCAATCTTCATCAAAGCTAATCTCCATTGAGAATCATGAGGTATATCGAATTTTTCCTATTATCAGTTCATATTTGTGCGAGATATATACCTATTGGAAAACGGATACATATTCCGATTCGCGCTACCATCACTAATTCGGTCTCCGGGAGGACTCGAAGAGCCGAAGGAGGTGGGAGTCGAAGGCATCGAGCGTGAGACCGACAATTTATTATGCAAATCGTCTTCTCGTGCACGTTCGCACACACATACATACAGACGGAATACCGAGTCGGGAGCTACGGCGTGTGTGTATAGGTGTGTTGCGCGAGAGTCGGGCCAAACCGGTTGGCTACTCTCTCGGACGCAGATCCCCGAACACTGACGGATATGACATTTCTCAAGTTCTCACACAGGATCTCTCTCCTCTCTCTCTCCTTCTCTCTTCGTCCAGCAGCCTATCTCTCTTGTTTTCTCTCGAGCAGAAGCAGAAGCACCCGCTGGGAGGCCAGCAGTTCCTTTACATTTATTTCGTCGCCGAGCCGAGAGGCTACTTCTGAGTATTGCGAGAGAGGCCCTTGCTCGCTCCTTTCGCACAAGATGGAGGGCAGGGCGACGTTTTATTAATTTTCTCGCTTTAGAGTCATTGTGCTGTCTCTCTCTATCTCTCTGCTGACTTTGGTAGTTTATAGCACTGGGAGAGAATTGGGATCGGATCGTCAGGTGGATTTAGATCGATCGATCGCTTATATATATATATATACACGTAAAGGAGGTATGCGCGATCGTTGGGAGATTAAAGAGTGTGAGGAATTCAGGTACGGTACTATTATCGGCGCTGAAAGCCGCGGTAAGCGAGAGCCTTTTGCGATTGTATTTGTAGCGGTGTGACACTGCAACTTTTCGTATATGAATGTTCTCCTAGGGTTGAACGAACTATTTCAGCCGCGGCGGTTGATTAAGTGCATGTCGAACTTGACGTTGTACACGCGCGATCAATTAAAATATACTCGCGGGGACGATGGGCACACTCGAGGTACGATGATGATGCAACTGTGGATCTAGTTACAGTATATATATATATATATATATATACGTGTACCGGGCGCATTCTTGAACGTTTCTTTAAAGCATTTTCGTCCGCGTATATACAACCATCTATCATTCGAGCTTCGGTGGTGCCGAATATTTGTAACGAATCTCCGTACGAAACTAATTGAAAAATTCGCGGATCTCGAATATGTATAATGTAATCCGCTCCTCGATAACTGTGTGTGAGCGCGAGTGCTCAGCTGCCGGGGCAATTAACGTTGAAAAATCGTTCAAGGCTATGGCCCACACGATCCGGTTCGCGCTCTTGTGTATACCTTCTTTTTCTTCGTCTCTCATTCTCTCTCTCTCTCTCTCTCTCTCTCTCTCTCTTAGCTCGGTCAGCGATTGAGTTATATCGTCGCGCGCACGGGGAGCCGCGTCTCTTCCCTGGATCTTAACATCGTTTCGAGCACTGGTCCAACACTCGTTCCGCGATAAGAGTCGATCATTTCTCAAAGCTGTATATACAGTTGTCCTTCTCTCTTTCTCGAATATCTCCTCGCAGCGTCGTCATTTTGATGTTTCGAGTTAAACAGCATATAGAATACATTCCAATTAGAGTTGGACGATCGAGTCGATTCCAAACGAAAAGAAAAAAAAAATATGAAAAAGACAACGTTTTGAATGTAGTCCACAGACAGCGCAGCAGCTCGAAAGTCCCCGATTTAGCAATTTCTTTGTCGCGCGCAACGGATAGCCTAGATCGGCAAGTGCCCGCGGGGCAGGAGCGGCGGCACCAGCGCGTCCTCGAGTTTTATCATTTCTGCAACGGTAGCATGCAAAGAGCTGCACTTTCCCTCCCTCCAACTCCTCCTGTACGGTTCGGCTTTCCTTTCCAGATGCTTTATCTCGCGCTCGCTGACTGTTTTATTAGCTCGGAACAATGCGGTATATACCGCGCGAGATCCTCGCCGTATATACATGTATACATATCGTAGAGTCGAGCACCCAACAGCGGCAAAAAAGGCTAATAATCGAAAAGAATCGGAGAAGGTAGTCGTTGGTTTTTTTTTTCTTTTCTTTTTTCTTTACCTCCTGTATACCTCCACGTGCGGACACACACAAAGGAGCGAGCCGTATATACACAGTCATTAGCTGGCGCGCGGCTTGAAGAGGAAAATAAAAGAAAGAACGAACGTATTGTACGCTCTCGAGCTCTGCTCTTATTGCCCAGTCGTTTATTTCTACGGCTGCTCGAGTGCCTATATACATACACACATACACACGAGTGCGCGATATTTCGCAATGGCGGACCACGCCGTTCCATGTCGTAGCTTTTGTGTATAGGTATAATATGTACGTGTGTAACGTAATGGAGTAACGCAACTGTCTCGAAATTATTATATTATATTCGGAAGCGTGCCGATCGAGTGGTATATATAAAGGCGAGTCATTATACCAGGCCTCGATTTATCGCGACGAGCGACAAACGACCCAAAAAACAAAAACCTCAATTTCGCGTTAAAACAACACACTTTTCTCTGCTTTTTATCGCCGTAACCCTGCCGGTAATTAATGAATGCGTTATACCAGTTGTACCCTTTTGTTTTTTTTTTTGTTTTTTTTTTCGTTTATCAGTGCTCGGTGTACGACTGCGAAGCGGAGAGCGCAAAACGAAGAACAAAAAAAAACGAGAGCAAGGGAGTGTTTGTGTGTGTGTGTGTGTGTGTATACGAGTGCGGCCTACCGATATAGGAGCTCGCGGCGCACACCGCGTCTCGGTTATTAATTACTCGCAATGACTCTCGATAAAAGGGCCATTTAATCGATTCGATCGCGGCGCTCGATTGTTCCTCGATCTCTCTCTCTCCCCCTTTTATCTCCTGCGATCAAGTTTATATGTACGAGACGCCGCGCACCGCAACACACAGAGAGAGAGAGACATAGTCGTGAATCGAATCATAATTTTCCAGAAGGAAATAGCTTTTCCTCGAACGAATCAGAATGCAAAACTACGTCCTATCAATAAAATAAAAAGCAACGAGTTCTCCTTTTATCCGTGGACACGAGCGCGCCTTCTTTCTCTCTCGTTTCTCGTTTTTTTTTCCTTTCTTTTTTTTTTTCTTATTTGGTCGGAGGATCATCGGTGGGCTTGCGCGCGTGCCCGATCACGTATACCGCCCGCGGGAAACTCTTGAAATTCATCCGCGCGGTCGAGAGAAAGAGAGGATAAATTAATCCCCGCGGAGCTTTAATGAGCGACGAACGGACGGACGGACGACGACACACGACGAGTCGTTAAAAGAGCTGTGCTGCTGCTGCTGCTGCTGCCGCCGTCGTCGTCGTCGTCGCGCACAGGCTATATGGCTCTCTCTTCCTCTCTCGAGGCGACCAATTGAAATTCAGCTCGCAGAGGCCCGGGCCCATTTCTACGCGCGCCCGAGAGTGAAAGAGCCTCCGCAAGGAGGAGCAGAATTTTCCGCACCGACCGACCGACCAAGCTGATGCTGTACCAGTGTGTCTATGTGTGTGTGTGTGTGTCGGTGTACACATATAGTGTATAGCACAGCGCGCCCGTGTAAACGAGCATTTATACGAGCAAGGCCGAGATAAGTATCTCTATATCCTTGACTAAATCGTGACTAGAAGCCCTCCTCGGCGGCTCTCTCGCGCTGCGCCGATCAAGGCGACTCTTTCCCGCCGCTGCCGCTGCTACTGCTGCTGTTGAAAACAGGGAGGGTGGGGGGAAGCAGGGAGCTGGAGATAAGCATGAGCTATACCGCGAGGGCCCCGTGCATGTGTCCGCGATAAGGTATATATACATATATTCGAATTTCCGTGGAGAGGATCGCATCGAGAGATTAATCGTTTCGCAGTTATGACGTTTTGCTCTATGTATACAAACAGCATCCAAAATCTATATATACCGATAGTCTTTGGGAACGATCGAAACGCACACATACACACAGAGGGAGAGCTCCTTATATATTTCAAGTGCAACCAGTCTACAATGACAATCGAGCGTCAAGTCTCGTACTCTCTCAGTGTCTATAGAGGTGCGAGTATAAAGAACGATCGCACACACACACGTGTATATAAGTACTGATATATATACAAAAGAGAGGCTTGGCGAGAGAGAGGCCGCAGCGCGCGAGAGGAGAAGATATAAATCGGAGCAGCAGCAGCAGCGGCGGCAGTGGCAGCTCCGCGCGGAGAAATGCGCTGCGAGCTATATAGGAGATCGGCTATGCGCGCGTGTGCAGCAGCTCACTCTCTTTTCCTCTCTCTAGTTTTTACGCTCGCGCGCGCAGCAGCAGCAGCACGGACACACGTCACGCCGCGGCTCAGCTGCCGATATACACTGCACACTAGTCCCCCCGCAGCAGCAGCAGCAGCAGCAACAAAAAGATTTACATCGATGACGCGCTCGAGTGCTATACATAAATAAGCGCGCAATTACGTGCCCTCGCTTACTCTTGCCTATACCATATATATATGTAGGTATATTTGGGCTCAAGGTGCTCTTTCTCTTCCTCCTCCCTGCTGTTATATATATATATGTATGTATGTGTGTGTAGAGAAGTCGAGAGAGAGAGAGAGATGGTTTGTGTGAGTGCGAGTCGGTGTTGGTAACTGTGACAAGCAGTGGTACCACATTCCTAACACTAGCTCGCTCGGTGCACACACGCCGCCGTAAAGTCAGTCTCTCTCTCTTTCTCTCTCTCTCCTCTCTCTGTGTCTCTCTTTCTCCTTCCTTGCTCCTTCGATTCGATACGAAACACTGCAGCTCCAGACCGAGACAGAGAGAGAGAGAGAGAGACCGAGAAAAAGGATACGCGATCCCTTCTGTGCACGCGCGCGCCCAGAGCTCTCTCCTATATATGTGTATGTGTATAGAAGCGAGTGTCTCTTTCTCTCCCTCGGCTTATGCCGAAATCTTGAGCGCGAGAATACTTTTATATACGCACGCGAGAGGAGCTAATCCGAAGCGATTTTTCTCGTGTGCTCGCGACGACGACTTCGTATCCCGCAAAACTACCTTCGAGTGTACGAAAGACTTGCACTGCAGTCTTTTTCATATGACAGTTTCATTTTCCACTCTCGACTGGACGCGGATAAATCACTGGGATCGTTAGTCCAAGATGGTGTATATTATTATCACTCGGAGCGATTCGAGCAATTTAGAAAGTCGAGGTGGGCACAGGTGGGCTTCGCCTTGCCTATATATATATATATATATATATACATGTATATATAGGCAAGTAAAACATATAGCATTTACAATCGCCGCCACACAATAACGCATTATTCACACTGGGCATCGTCGCTTTTCCTATACACATGTATATACGGCACAGAGCTACAGAATTACACTCCCGGCGAAATTAGTTATTCGCGTATATAATAAGAGTGGCGCACGAGAGAGTATATAGTTGGAAAACTACCTGTGCCGCATCGATTTATTAACCGGCGCAAATAAATCCATAAAGCTCGGCGTGCACCGTATATAATGAACGCCGCGTACATATTATACTCTCGAAGCGCACTGCCTTCGCACCAATTATATCCAGCCTTAAGAAGCTACGCGCCTCTCTCTCTCTCTCTCTTTCTCGCAATCACAATATACACACACTCGAGCATTGCACCATATAGCCAACCTATATGTACAATGTATAAACGCGTGTATAGCTTGTTTTTTCAAGAAGCGAGGAGAGGCTGGTATCGTGGCAGGCAGCCTCGTAACCTTAAGGCATCTCTCGCGCGCAGTCGTCATCGGCCCCGCAAAGTCAAGGAGGAAAGTGCAAGAGAACCGCACTCTGCTGCCTATATATATATACGTGTGTGTGTATGTATATATGTATATAGGAGCGTCGCGAAATCGAGAAATCGGCCATTACCACAGCGAGAGAGAGAGAGAGAGAGAGAGAAAGAGAGAGAGGACTCGAGCGAGAAAGAGATGACTCGCTCCAATCTATATGATAAACAGTCTAGTTATAAGGCGAGACTCGGTTAAACGGCTGCTGTTGCTGTTGCTGCTGCTGATCTGTGCGCTCGCTGCCCTGCATCCGTGTCACTTGACCGTTAAAGACTTTGGCGCTGTGTGTGTGTGTGTGTGTGTGTGTGTAGTGTGCATCTGATCGATGACGGCTACCGGAAATTGCTAAGTCTCCGAGCTTCTCTCGCTATTTGCCTTTCGACTTTTTCTTCCTCTATCTCTTATTCAAAAAATATAGAACATGTGTGTATGTGTGCGTGTATGTATATATAGCCGAGGATGGTCCCAGGGCTGCTCGCACGTGACAGCCAGAGTTGCGTGAGCACTAATTGGACATTAGCATATAAGATATTCTCTCTCTCTCTCTCTCACTCTTTCCTTTTTTACTCCTTTTTTTTTCTTTTCGAAATTTCGTTATAATATACAAACACGCGTATATATAAGTATATAGCGGTCCGGTGGATTATAGCGCGATTTCGTTGCGCGTATAGTCTCGGTTAGCTCCTTTAATTAGCGGAGAGCCATTACGATGCCAAAAATCGTTACCCGAGTTACGCAGCGTGTGCGCAACAATCGATAAATCGTGCGAGCCATGGAGCAGCATCGAGCGAGCCGATATTGGTCCAATGTGCAGACGATGGCTTAAAAAGTTATCGACGCTCGCGCAATATACGCGAGTTTGAATGATGATAATGGAGAAGGTCTATAATGTAAGGGAGGAGAGGAAGGCGAGCGTGCGAACTTTTTTCGGGACACGTCGCAGCGAATAGCAGCAGCAGCAGCACAAGAAGCTGCAGCAGCAACGGCGGCAAGGAGGTGAATTTATTTAAATTGCGAACGATGTTCCCTCGTGTTCAGCAGCTTCTTCTGCAAGCCCAAGCGAGGAGAAATCGAACAAAGAGAAGAGAGCTGCTGCTGCTGCTGCTGCTGCTGCTTCTGCTGCAACCTTCTTCTTCCTCTTCTTCTTCTTCTTCTGTGTCTCTTTTTTGTGTATGCGAGGATGAGATGGAAGAGGAGAAGGAGGAGGAGGTGGGTATGCGGGATAACGTGCGCGAGAGAGCGAGAAAGAGCGACAGGACTTTATAGGTAGGACACACCGGGACTATCCGCCCTGGCCACACGCTCGCTGCTTCTTCTCTTCTCTTCTCCTCTTCTTCTTCTTCTGTTGCTTCTTTCGCCTCGTTTCTGTTGCTTTTTTATATATCGGACCCAGAGAGAGGGAGAGAGAGAGAGGAGCCTCCCACGAGCTGCTTAAATAAGTCGCACGCGCGCGCGTCCCGGCAATTTCTCGGAAATTCATCTCTCCAACTATTCCACCAGCTCTCTCGCTTTCTCTCTCTCTCTCTCTCTCTCTCTCCCTCTGTCGCTTAATTCATTTATTTACGACGCTATTAATGCGAGCCGTCAATTTCACCACACTGTTGCAATAGCCCAGCGAATATAACAGCGAGGATTGAGTCGTGGATGGTGTCCTGTAGGGCTGCATGCTGGAGAAACGCGCCGAGACGTCACAAAGGACCGCAAAAGGCGTACCAAGTAAAGGTATACGAATGCAACAGAACGACTTGTATATATATATATATATATATATATACTCGGCGGCGTCGAGAGAGGCGCACACGAAAATTACAAGTCTGGCCGATACTGTGCCTCTGGGTCAGCTGTGTACCAGCGCGCGCACGCTTGCAGTCGCCGCGGCTCGCGCTCCTTAACAAGCAGCTCTCGTGCCTCGCTGCCCCCCCTCTCTCTCTCTCTCTCTCTCTGTTTACTGAGCACCGCGCTAAAGAGAAAGAGAGAGAGACAGAGAGAGGCACTAATGAGCTGCTGCTGCTGGTGCATCTCTTTCCCTCGACAAAATCCTAACGTTTTCATCCGACTATACGACCTCATTAAACAGCAGCCCCGCGTGCCTGCACCCAAACACATTTATGCCCATACATTGCACACACACACACACACACACACATACACACACACGCGCGCGCGCGCGCGCACACGTAGACACAAGCTCTAGCACGTATAGCTGCATGGCAACCTGCGGTACATGTACAGGCTGTAATCGCATTTACATGCCGTAATAACCGTACACACACGCGTGCACTCAACTGTCCATGGGTGTTCCAACTGAGAGTCGAGCGCGTAAATCATCCCGCGCTCCCGAAGCCAAATAACACCTTGCGCGAATTTACAGTCTCTCTCTCCCGGATCGCCAGCCGCAGAGAGAAAGAGAGAGAGAGAGAGTTTAAACGTTAAGTTGGGTATAGAGGGTATAAGGAAAAAAATTCTGAGCGCGCGTGACACGCATGCCTGCACACACATACACATACACTGCACACTCGAGCTCGGACGATTTATATATCGACGGCTCTTCCGAGACGCGCGCGCGCGCGAGCTTCAGAGAGGACCGTTACCTTGTATATACTCTCCTGGACCTATATATATATATATAAAAGTTATGCTGCTGTTGCTGCTGCTACGGAAGCTTCCGCGATGTGCGGACTCGCGAAGGTGGGGCTGCCCTGAGCGATGCGTTTCTAGAGCTCGACGTGGCTATATGCCCGAGGATCGTTAATTGCTGCGGCTGGGATTGATGTGATTCGCTCATATATAGCCGATTCGATATATGGATTTCGAGGTTGACCATACATATATACTACGATGATTTAGAGGATGAGTGTGTATGGGTATATTGGGTTGTTGGAAAAATCGACGCAAATGCGCCGATTAGATTGATGAATAAGTGATGCCTTTAGTAAGTCCTAATCGATATTAGACGATTTGATCCACTTAGGACATACACCAAACGCACAATTGCATCAATCATCGGTTCTGCATGCGCGCGAAAGCGCCAATCATCGGGCAACACGCGCGCGCGAGTGCAAGGATATAAGCGAAATTTATGGCATAAGGACGAGAGCGTAATCATTAATCTCGGCCTTATAAAACGCCAAATCAATTAGTCGGGAATCAGTGGTTTTATTTACGACTCCTCTCTCTCTTTCCCTCTCTTTTCTCTCGCACAAGCGTTGACGTCTACATTCTATATAACGCACCTCTCTCTCTCTCGCTCGAAAGATGAAGAAGCTACAGTATAAAAGGAATATCGTCGCCCGGACTAATTGAAAAGTCTTTTCGGGCGACTTTATAAATACGCGCTCATCGGCACACGCAGACACAGACAGACACACACGAGAGAGGAAGAGAGGTAGGTGTTCTGCCCCAATCGTAAAAAAAAAGAAAGAGGCGTGCGGCGCGTTAGACTAGGCCACAAATCATCTTTTCTCTCTCGGTCAGAGAGTCGAGATCTCTATAGGTATATATATGAGAATATTATTAAGTCGACATTATGGACTGACAAAGGCGGCATAGACATCCGCGCGTGTCGTCGTCATGCGCAAAAGGACGGGAGACCCCGCAGGAAAAAAGGATCTATAGAGAAAGAAAGAGAGAGAGCGAGAGAGGGAGGATATAACCTCATTCGCGCGTCGAGTAATAAAGAGAGAGAGAGAGAGAGAGAGAAAGAGAGGAGAGTTTCGGTAGCCCGAGCCGGCGTGAATAAATTTTATTTATATTCCATTGAAGCGAGCGAGCGAAGCTCCTTTTCTTCCTTCTTCTAAAGCGAGAGAGAGAGAGAGAGAGAGAGAGAGTAAGACACCCGCGGGTTGCAACTCGTAATTCACTGCCCACGCGCACGCGCAAACCTTCTATATGTATATATATATATACACACACGCTATGCTCCCCTTTCTATCTCTCTTTCTCTTTAGCACTTGCCTCTTCCTCGCAGAACGATAAATCTGAGACACGCTCGCATCCTTTCGGAATATACACACATACACGCACACACACACCCGCATATATATATATACGTATATGTCGTAATATTCGATTATTTCGCGCGAATGTCGTACACGAAAATTTCTCGTTAAATCGGCCGTGTAAAAGCGCAGCAGCAGCACCAGCAGCGACTCGAATCGCGATCGATTTGTCAACTCGCCCGGGGATTATAAAGGGCGGGATGTAAGTAATGCGGCTTGTTATTGCGCCTATTCAACGGGAGCTAAACTCGAATTATATATCCTTTTATTAATTATCCCGAGATTAGTTTAGCTTCTCGCGGGTGCGCGAGCGCGTGCATATGCGAGGCTTAGAATGTACCGTTTTTTAACGGCACACCGCAGCCACGCGCGAAATACCAGAGCGAATAATAAACTGTGTCTGTCCCTGCGCGAAATATATATTTATATATGCGCAAGGTAATTCAGAGCGTTTTATATTAACGAGGCTCGATAATAGATTTTCGCGATTCTCCGGATGTGTGTGTGTGTGTGTGTGTGCATGCAACAGCAGCAGTTATAATCCGGAGCAGCACATCTTCGCTGCGATTGAATATGTATGGAGGAGGAATGCGGATCGCGGCGCGAGTTTTCGCGATTAACCGCCTTTTGCGCGCTCAGGTCGTTACAGCGACGATAATTTATTAATGAGAGGCGAATGAAGCGGATTCCAAAAAAGTTCCGCGGTGGTGCGGCGAGATGGCTTTCTAAAACTATTTTTTTTTATGTTTTTCGTTTGGGCTGTAAAATGAGTTTTGCTCGTCCTGTTTTTTTTTTTGTTTTTTCAGGTGCAGACATTGCAGTGGTGTAGAGTTAATTAACAGTGTCTGTGAATCTGGTTTGGAGAACCATCTTCTTCATCGACCACTAAATTAGAAATACAAACTTGCGGGAACGGACAAATTTAAAATATCTTATACACATGTATGGTGGATGAAGTTACCATGGTAAAATTGAAATACTATTCTTTTTATATTTAAAGATATAAAATGAATTCTTTATACGTTCCCTATTCCAACATTACATTGTCGGCAGAGCAAAGTCAGGCCATAGCGTTGACGAGGATATAATTATTGGCCCCAGCTTTGTGTTTGTTTAGGGATGCCTAACGCGCCTCGATGGCATTTTCGCGCCATTGTATAACGCTGATGGTCACGGAGTCATTATCCCAATCCTTAATCAAATTATTCCATCCTCTCTCTCTCTCTCACTCCCTCATTTATAAGCCGCATCGAATAATGAGTTCTGGACACGAACTCGCGCGGCAATAATAAGTTACATAAAACGTCGTGAATTAAGTAATTATCGTGTGTACACACAAATCGGCCGAGTACCAATCGATGATAATGTATTATTATAAACTCGATAAATCAAAAAGGCCTGCAGAGCTAGCGCAGAGAGAGAGAGAGAGAGAGAGAGAGAGAGAGAGAGAGACACTACGGCATAATTACTACGCGAAACGGCAGAACGGCTTTAATTCTAAAATATGCGCATAACACGAGGCTGCGCGCGCGACGCGTCGACCTAACGACTGTTACAGTCTCTCTCTCTCTCTCTCTCTCTCTGCTACTACGTTTATTATGTCAATGTGCGCGCGCGTAGACACACAATAAAATAAAAATCAAAGTGTATCTCTCGTCGACGAAACAAAAAAGTTCGCTACTATACACGTTTATGTTGCGTAACCGCGAGCGCGAATAAATACGAAATATATATAAATCCTTTTTCTCCTCCCTTCTGCCCCCCCCCCTCAGCCTCTCGGAAACTGCGGATTGATTCTCTCTCTCTATCACACAGTATATACGTGTGTATAAAAATGCAAAGCGCCGCTCGTCGATTGTATGGAGATACGCGACGGCGCGTCAGCATCGAACAGAAAGAGAGAGAGAGACGCACGCGTACACACATCCTCTCTGAAAGTGAATTAATGAAGCAATCGGCTATGCCGCGGATATATAAACCGAGAGCTGGTGCTGGTGCTGCTGGTGTATTCGCATCGGTAATGCCCCGGCAGTCGAGGATAATTTCAAAGAAGTAATTTCCACGATTTATGAGACTGCAGTCGATCCATCTGTTTCTTTCTCTCTCTCTCTCTCAAGCTCGGCTCTCGGCGTTTACCTGCGAGCTCCTCTAATGCCTGACCGAGTGTGTGTATATCTGTATATATCGAGCGCAATTTTATCACGTTTCGTTTAATTATAAAATTTATGCAATTTATCGGTCAATTTCGCGCCCGTCTGCAGCAGCGCTCTGCACCTCGCGCCGGTTACGCGCCCATGTGAGCACCTGACTGCGTTATATTATTAAACGCATTATCGTATAAGTATTGTTTATGTAGTTGGAAACGCTGAATATCGCCGCTCTTCACTTGTGTATGATCGCGACTAAAGAACCGCACGCGTTTATTAACTATTAATTTACCGCACCGAAAGAAAAAAAAGCACGAACGCACGTCGTATCTTTGAGCTTAAACTGTATAGAAAGACTCCGGCCCGCGCGCGAGAGAGAGAGAAAAGAATTAGCAATCAAATTCAAATTTCAGCTGGCTGCCGCATGATTTTTTTCCTCGGCTCATTGTTGCCGCGCAGGTTGCTTTCCGCACAAATATATATATATACACTCGTTTACACACACGGATACGTAATAAATTCAAGGCGTTACAAGCTTAAAACGGGCGCGGGAGAGCATAAATCTCCCGCTGGATCTTTCAATAGAGTATATATATTGGTGGAGTGTGTAAGCGCTCGCGCGCCGGGTTTAGTTTCCGTATATTTATTTCTAATGCACCGCTCTCCGACTCTATGTGCGCTCGAATCTTTCGTATATACTGCAGGCAGTGGAAATTTTTTTTTTATTACCCGAGCCAACTCTGATGATATATATCTGTGTGTATAGAGTATGGGTATGGAGGAAATTATTACTATAGTGGGATATTGGGTGGTGTAAACCTGATTGCGATTGTTTGGGAATACAGCGGGACGCTTTTGGTTCCAAGTGTACCATCGAGTCTTCAACTCGGGGCAAATATATAATATTAAAGGAAATTAATTGACACGCGCCGTGTAGTCTACTAATACTTATTCCAAGAAGCGATAGTTTCATATTTCCTGCAAATATATCGCACGTTATCAATTTCTCATTATCTCACGCCTACACTTGAATCGTATTAAAAAGTCACCTCGCATTTTTCACTCCCGCGCTCCATTATCAATCCAATTAAACGGAATCAAAGTCCACCGTTGGCAATCCGACACGCGCCACTCAAAATTCCTATCACAAAGACCTGACCTTTTTATCTCGTTGTCGAGAGGATGAGATGAAAAAAAATTCGAGGAAGAAAGCGAAAATTACAATATTTAAATCGGCTGTATAACAATTGGAATTTGAAATCGTATCATCAATTTCGAGAGCGTATAGAAAATAGTGTTAGAAGTTTATTTTAGGTTGATATCGATAAACGGTTCAGTCGCCACGAGTTAAAGAAAATTAGCATAGCTATACATGCAATACAGCGTCAGGACTTTTTTATCATCCAGCGTACAATAAGAGCAATGCTGTACATCGATCATATTCAGATGGTCAGCGCAAATGGGATGCAAATCCTCAAAACTTGAGTTGTTTCTTACATAGGCGCATTCCCCAGGTCTTGGCCTCGCATAATTAACTTATAACAGGCATAATAATCAGGAATGGGCATAAAGCACCAGTGCAGGTACATTTCGAATGTAATAATAATCTCCGCGGCGGGCAATAATCGAACGATCGTAAAGTGAAAGTCGCGCGTACAAAGTGCGAAACCAATTAGCTCTGTGCTTTTGTTGCCTCTCTCTCTCTCTCTCTCTC